>PTEX01000183.1:953089-1027939 GCA_003342815.1 Eudromia elegans
AAGTTAGTTTGGACATAAGTTAGTTTGGACATAAGTTAGTTTGGACATAAGTTAGTTTGGACATAAGTTAGTTTGGACATAAGTTTTCAAATATTCAACCATGAGCCCGTGGGAATCGGTAGGAGATATTTTGCACTAAGGTGGAGATGGCAACGTTCAGTCAACTTATTTCCATCTTTCTTTTCAGCTTAGACCATTAAGCAACACCACTCATGAATGCTGAAAAATTATGTTGAGTTTCCTACTTGTACCATTCCACACTGCTGAGGAAAAAGAGGGAAGACAGGCTGTTACTTGTTTATTTTTTGTAAGGGTTGCCTGCAGAAAACAATGAGTTCTGTGACTCTGTTAACTTGCTTTCAGCAGTGAGGGAGCCCTTTTGAATCCAAGGAAGTTCAGAGCTTGTCCTGCTGTTGAGCACCAGTTGAGTGGTCAGTCAACACTTACACATTTTGGCCAATTGAGCTCATGCTTAACTGCATCCTGCATCAAGACACTTGATGTCGTTTATTGGTATGGCAGGGAGTAGTGAGAAAATAGAGGGACACAGGAATATTAAGTGTTTGGAGAGTGTTGTTTTAGTTTTGTGCTAGTCCTGCTTAATGGCAATTGCTAGTTTTGCTCAATGGCAGTTGTAAGTGATCTTGTTATGTGAATTCAGCTGCATAAAACAGGGCAACCTCATGAGCTAGGCTGGGTCGTCTTTTCCAGTTTCCACTGGAGACCACATGTAGCCCAGGCCAGCAGCCAATTGTGAAAATTGTTTCTCAAATGAACTAATAAGATTATCACAGTAATAGGTGCCAGCTGAAGGGGCAGGGAGGGGAAAAGAAGTCGGTTGCCAAAGTTTCTTGCATTGAATTTAATGGTAATAGTTGTCATTTGAATGAATGATTAATGAAAGTTTTTTTTTTCCAGAAGGTTCAGCCTCAGGTCATTGCAGTAGTGGTTAAAATAATCTGACATGTTTTGGATGTTCAGAGTAACACAGTTAGACTTGAGATATATGAAGCTGGGAAAAAAAAATAGTATTAGGTTACAAATGCAGCTTTCTGATTCGCTTCCTGGGTCAAGAATATGCTGGCGGTAGGAATATTCCTATCTTGGAAGACTGCACTGGGTGTGGGTGTGTGTGTGTGTTAATGAGGTGGCTTCAATACAATTTCAGGCAGCTGAAAAAACAGGTTTATAGCTGCAGAAAGAATATTCGTTATGAATGTAGTCCTTGCAGCTAAAAATAATAGTTCCTACACTTTTCCCATGTGCGAGCCCAGTAAAAGTGCAGCTGTGATATACATTAATAGACTCCTAAGTATAGCAGAAAATCTTCTGCAATGTATTGTTTATTGATGGATGTTTCTGTTGCTCAACAAAAATATTTATGGCGGTATGTAACGAGTGGATTATCTTTCATAAAATATGTGGTCATAAAAATGAGAAATAGTTGAGTTATTAGCAGCATTCAGCAATAGAGAGGGTGACTGTTTATGGTTTCTTCTTCCTCTAGTCATTATCGCTGCAGCTGTGAATTGCAAAATTGCATTTTGGTGGATTCACTGGGAGAATTTGTTCAGATAACAAATAATAATTAAAGAAATTAAATCATTTGTTCTTTCCCATGCTCCCTAGTAATTAAGCATTCCTTACAATTCTGACCAAGACACCCTGGAGTTGGCTTAAATTTTTCATTCTAACAGATAACGTTGTTAGATATACATTAAAAAGAAACTGACATACACATAAATGAACTTATTTTGTAACCGTTAATTTTGTAGACCCAAACTCTTTTTATACTTAATTATAAGTTAGCAATCCACATGCGTGGACTCGCTGAAGTCAACTGGTATTGTCAGTGGGCTATTTGTGTAAGTCTAGGTTATGCACCTAAGCGTTTTTGAGTCAGCCTTTCATGAAACAGGCATACTTGGTCAAGTGCAAGTATATGATGCATTACTCTTGCAAAAATGTTACTTTACTTTTTGTCTGTTAAAGAAGTTTGAAGTCTATTTTTGATGAGGTCTTTAGAAATTGTCCTCATCTCCTAAGCATTTTTTTGTTCGATAAAGAAACTGACTGCAAACCAAAAATGCTTAAGCTTGCAAGAATGATTAATTTATTAGTATTTATAATAAATACTAGTTGGGAAATAATCTGAACACAATGAGGGATATGATCACTGACCTTTGTAGATATGTGTCTTACTGGTTGTGTGCGTGATTAACACATCTGTGGAGTAATAAAGTATCCATCTTTATTACTCATGGTGCCTTTTTAGTAGATGTGAGCTGTCTTACTTCTGATTTTGGGATCTTTGTGAGGCCTAGTGCTTTGGAGCTAGATTGAAATGCTGTGAAGAGGTCTCCTGGTATGTGTAGAACTTGCCTAAATTGGAGATTTTCAGCAGATATTTTAACATATGCAAGTAGAGAGTGAATTTTTTGGTTGGTCCTAGTGAAAGAGCAGATGTAGTGAGCAAACAGACTAGGAGTTAGGTGGTCACTTAGAGTAGAGAAGGCTAAGGTTTAACTTTTCCTTCTGTTTTATTAGGATGAGTAATCTGAATTCTTTCACGTTCCTCATTCATGTCCTCTTTATCAGACCACTAACATGTCATCCCTTTTCAGAGTTTTTTCCTTATTTATTTAACCTAATGGAATCAAATATTAACTTGAGCAGGATTTGAAAGTTTTCTCCCTGGTCAGGGGTATTTCTACTTTGCAACCATTAATTATTCTGTTTTAATTAATCTAGCAGTTTTAAACTTAGGGTTCTTTTGTTTAATTTTATTCTTTTTAAAGAAGTTATTCTGGAGTTCTAATTTTGTATAGATCATCATTTGAAATGGGGAAGCAGAAGACAACCCTTGCACCATGAAAATATTTTTTTTGTTCTACCACTGTTGCTCTTTGCATGGTGCGTTTCTGGGGAGAGGGCGGTTCTGTGGTACCACAGCAGCAGCTGTGGTAGCAACATGTCTCTTTATTTATTGATGAAAAATCTCAGGAGGAAATTGTGTGTGGAATAGAAAATCAGCTCGATTGAAGTTGGTGCTGGATAGCAGGCGATGGTGGTATTTGTGATATAAGCAGTGGTAGGACCCAACAGAGTCTTGCTTGTCTCTGCCTCTCCAAGGTTGCTGTCATCTCTGACAGATTTAGGAGGAATTCCCTGATTCCCAGACACATGGCCTTGCCCAAATTAAAAGTGATAAAGGGTGTTTTGATTTAGATTGCAGATTTACACGCCTCAGTGTAGACCAGTGGGAATTTGGCTGGAGTGACACTGTGTTCAGTCTTCATGTGTAGTTTGTGACTGACATCTTGGCTATGTCTGTGCTGGCAAGTGGGCAACAGCTCAGCAAGACTTCTGGTGCAGAACAGGTGATGCAGGAGGCCCAAATCAAGACTGTATGGATTTTGGGAGACGCGTCAGCCTTGCTTTGCCCTGTTCAGTAAACCAACTGCCCACCAGTGATTGGAGCACTCCAGGAGTGCGTCTGCTAGCTTAACTTCAACCAAAAGGAATCCTGTTTGTGTGCTCTAAGGCATCTTGCTTTGCTTCGTGTTGCAGGCTACGTGGAGAATAAGGGAGATTTGCATCCGTAGTGCCCACCTTCATGTGATGTGGGGCAATGGGTGCCTCTCTGTGGCTTCTAGGACTGAGGAGCTCCGAGTGTCCTGCTGCTTAGCCATCTTGGCCAGTTTCATTAGTGAAAACGGGCTTTTATTATACAGTGGGTATTCAGGGTTCTCTAGGGCAGAAATTGTCCTTTTGGCAATATATAATCCCATAAGCTCAAGTTTAGGGTGTGTTTATCTTCCTTACCCTGACTATTGGAATGCTGGTTTGTCGACTTCAAACCTTTCCAGGTCTTGGAGGGAAGGAGAGGAGATGGCCGTGTGTTAGCACGACACCATTGGCTTTCAGGGTGGGCCTCTAAAATGTTTGCATCAGTTTAGGGCAAATGCTGTTATGTAATTATTTCTATGGCCTGTGGCAACTTCCTTGCTGACAAATTTTTAGGGTTTTTTTGTGGTCAATATTATGTTATCTTTAACATCTGTCGTCCTGTATTTTTTCAGGAATTAGGGGTGTGTCAATGTTCTAAACTCCTGCAAAGATCAGGTGACACTAATGCTTTACAGGTTTCAGATGTGTAAACTGGATTAAATTCCAAATTTATCTGAGCAAACGATATTCCTACCAGCACAGAAGACTGGTGGCAGTGATTAGAGTTTTTAAGTGAGACAGAGGAGCGCAGTTGCAGAGGTTTTCTAGAAGCTACTGTTACAGTTGCATATTTGAGATAATGCTGAGAGAATGCTTGGTGAGTAACCAGGTTAGTCTAATAAGCCTTTTTCCTAATATGACATCATTGTTGGTGACAAATGTGGAAAGTATTCTAAAAAGGGAAATTAAGTGTAGCAAACAAGCAAAGGGTAAGAAGGACCACAATAATTGAAATGTACTAATGAAATTCTCTGTAGTTTGTTCATATTATGAGCAGTCAAGGATCATGAATAATGCAAGAGCACAGTTGCTAACAGTAGACTCATACAATCATTTATATTTGTTTCTCTGGACATGAGAAATTGATCTTTGAAGTGATCCCTGGTGAGATGCTGCTTGGTCCTGGCAGTATCTTGGGAGGAGAGTGTTCTATTTTTCCTTCTTGCATCAGTGAATATTTATGGCATGTAAAATAGGAATAACTTTAATTATGCATGTGGAGGGAAGCTATCTGCAATCCAAAGCAAGATACGATTTCCAAATCTACCCGAAACCTTCTCAGGTGAATTGCACTTATGCACTAATTGAACAGGTATGTTCAGCTGCCTCCCATTTCTGTATATATGTGTGTGAATACATATATATGTGTGTGTGTATGTGTATATAGAGAGATTTACATGAAAATCTTACTTGAATAATGATCATGTTAGCACTGCTGCTGTTTTAGGATCAAGAGACAGGCATCCAGCAGTTTGCAGTTCAAGCAGATAAGAGACACAAACTGTTGGATAAAGTGAGTTCTGTCCTTGGGGAAACATGATCAAGGATCCTCTGTTTTGTTTTCATGTTATATTAGAGAAATGTTTGACAACATGTGCCACTAAGTGATATGGATTTGAGTTGCACAAACCAATATGCAGTTGGTAAATTAAATGAATTATACAACTAGGGCCAAACTATTAAGGGCATACAATGAGGGGAAAATATGAAGGTGTGTCATTTGATCCACATTTTGTTAGGAAAGATACAGTAGCATTTTTCTAAAATTACTCTGAAACAATCAACTGCCTTATTTGAATACAAAATCCTCTTGCGGAGGTCAAAAATTATCAAGTTGTTCTTTATGCACAAGTTCAGTGGGAATCTTTGCCATGTTGTTCAGTACGTCAGTGTTCTGTGGGTGTTGAAAAGCTAGCAGAGACTGTTCAGACATACCATGCGGTATGTGAGAAAACTGAATACCTGGTGAGTCAACAAGCACAACCTGCTTTGTCCATGGGCAAAATGTACAGGTCTGAAAGGTACAGTGAAAGGGAACCATGCTTACCAAATTACTATTATCATTCAGTCATGTATCTCATTCAAGCTTCATAATATTGGCATGCTGCATCCTGCAGTGGTCATCCTTCTGCCTCGCTGATTATGACAAGTCACTTTATTTTTAAAAATAAATACCATGTCAGATGAGTCAGGAAATGCTGAGTGACCTTGGCATGTGATGCTCTTTTTTTCCTCTCTCTCTCTCTCTCTCTGTTTTCTTCCTATGGGCTCTTCTCTGTGTGTGTGTGTTCAATGCGGTGGCATGCAAGGGGTTTGCCAGCGTTGATGATCTTGGGTAGAGCACACAGCGTGGCAGAGAGGGTGTTCTTCCTGGCTTGGGCAGGGGCTCGTGGTTGACCTCACTGTGGAGCCTTCCCTAGGATGTCACTGGAAAAGCATGCAGTCTGCAAAACTCTCTTGCTGTTTTAATGTGTTGTTGTCAGTACACAGCAATTAAAAGCCCATAAGAGAGAGCACAATCATTGGTGTTCATTGTGGAAGCAGAAGTTATATGAAGGACAGAAGTGGGTTGTTTAGAGCAACCGCGCAGCTAAAACAGAAGAAGTGGAGTGCAAGAGAAGCTTACGGCGTGATGTACGTGCCTTACCCTGCCCCTTCCATGCGGGGACGGGCACAAGCAGAGGCCAGAGGTGCTTGGTCATCCTCTTTGGCCTGTCTGTGTCTTGGTCAGCACTCGCTGAAAAACGCAGAGGCGCCTGGGCTCACGTACACAGGCCTCCAGGGATGGTTGGGATGCAGCAAGATGATGTATGTGTACTCATTTGCACAATGTAATGGATCTGTGGGCTTTTTTCTTTTCTTTTTTTCTTCTAGAGAGGGCTGAAATATAAAGTCAAAACATTCCCATAAAAAGTTAATAAACACAGACAGTGTCTTGTGCTTTTATTGCCTCAGTCTGCCATCAGTAACTGAGCATGTACTTTAGGGTTCGTTTTGTTCCATATAATTTGCATGATTAGTGAACTGAATCACTGTGTTTTGGGGCTAGTTTTAGTCTGTATTCTTCTGTATTCCTGGTAAGTCTTAGCAGACATGCAAGGAAAGCATAACTTAGCTTGCATCTGAGAGGGGGACAAGAAAGCAGGCTCATTCTGTCATATTTTTCATGAAACACAAGAAAGTATTGGAAGGGGAAGTGATCTGACACTGCTTGCAACTGAAGTATCATGTGAAGGTAGAAGGTAGATCAGAACAGGCAAGGAAATCCTATCCACATCACTGCGCAGTATGTCTACAAATATATCTGCATTTTCTTGTGCAGCTTGAATACTTTTAATACAGTAGACTAAAAATTAAAATATTTTCATTTGCATATATATTCCTAGCTGCACAGAAAATGCCACTTTCATTATTTTCAGTAATCTCTCTTTATGAACTTTGACACTTCAGTTGCTGACAAAAGAATAACTTCAAAATTTTCATGCAAAGAATTATTTTATAACTGATGGCTATAATAATATATAAGAATATAGTTTTATAACTAAAGTACTATTATGTGCAAATAATACTCTGAAGCAAATAATGCTCCTTTACTTCTTGCCATGAAGTAAATCTGACTTTTAAATGGCAAAATATTTTGCCAAGCTAGAAAGGCAGTGCAGTAGTGCTTGGGTGACTTGCATGAAAGTGTTATTTTGTAGCACACGTATTTGTATGTTAGATTCTGTCTTGGACGAATACTGATTAATGCTCATCATGACACTTCTTTCCTAGTATCCTTTGAAGCAGAAGTACTCTTAAATTTATTGGGGGGATACTGAGGCAAAGATTTCAGACTGTAGCTGCTAAAAAGTAATTTGCCCAGCTCTGCCCTCTGGGTTGGTGAGAGAAGGGTAGACCTGGGCCTCGGTAGTTTCTGGTCCCCAGCTGCGCATGTTCTCCCCTCTGAAGGGGAAAGACGCCTCTGTGCTTTTAGTGTCAGTCTGGCAGGTTTTAGACAGATAGTGGTGGTGTTTATCTGTTCTTAATGTCAATATTGCTCAGTTGTATGCAATAGAAAAGGACATGTACCAATGAGGAAAAAGTAATGTTTCAATAAAAGACTTTGGCTATAGACACTGTATAGCGACATATAGTTCACGTAAGAGTGAAACAGAAAACATTCTTTTAAGGAGATATCTGAGACTGCAAAGCTGTAGTGTTTCATTTAAGTCCCAAAATATTTGCAAATTTTCCTCTTAAAATGCTGGTGAATGTTTTATAAATGCAAGAGAATGGGTGCATATAATAACAAACTAATGTGAGCTAAGGACAAAATTGCAGTCTGGGTCGTGCAAGTTTTCAAGAAACGTCGGAAGAAGAGAGCTGTGGGAAAAGTCTTTTAACAAGTAAGATTACTCCTGAGGGCCTGTGTTATTGCACCTTTTAGTCCTTAGAATAAAAATTTGGTCTGATGTGTAGCTTAACACAAGACTTCTCCTGATCTTCTTGTCATGTAGTTATTTCAAGAGCATTTATTTTGCCTCAGGAAGTGCCCTGAGAACCAAACTGTTTGTGTCTAGTGGATTTCTCTGGCATTGAGACATGAACATGCGAGAGAATTTCCAGTCAGCATCTTAGTTTTGTCCCTTCATGAAGGGACTGCATGGAGGGTCTGCGGACCTTGAAAATCACAATTCATTTGGGGCAATAAAGTTGGAGCATAAAAGGTGTGCTTGGGAAAGCTTTTAGTTTCCTTTAAACTGTTGTATGTATGTCTTTGAAATCCAGTAGACATCCATGCAGATGAAAATATAGGATTCACCAAAAGCACGTACTATCTGTCAGCTTTTTACTCTCTGGGCTGTGGACAAACATAAGTGTGAGGAGAGCAGTCACAACTTCCATCATCTTCCTGTAATTATTACCACTGCAGGCAATGTAACTTCTGAAAAATCATATAAAAGTCCGATGACGAAGTTGCAACTAAAGCAGCGTAATGTCAAGTTCTTAGTTCTTCATTTGAGAGAAATATAATGAGATACTCTGCTATTGCCTGATCTACTTGAAAAGAACAAGATAGGCACACGTACAACTGTAAATACAAAAAAGCCAGAACGCATGGGGTTTTGTGTTCCATATTATCCAGGATGCTTTTGTATAAATAGAAACAATTTTTACCCAAAGTAAAATTATTTTGGCCCACCATGATGCAGACATATTATCTCCTTATAATACATATAATCCCTAGGCCTTATTCTCTTTCACAAAAAAGTATTAATACATTAAACAAAAAGACTGTTGAGAAATACCAGAAGTATAATAAAAATATATTGCACAGAGGGAAGCAAAAATCTCAAACTGTTAAGATAAATGGCACTTAGGACACAAGATATGTAAAGGAGCAGAATCTCTCTTCAGCATATATTTATTTAACTAGAACATATCCACAGTATTAAAAACTGATTTAAGGATTAGAACACCCAGGCTTGAAACATACCATAAAATTTGCTCTATTTACAGAGGATCTTTTTAAAAGTTTTTACATAGTAGTAAGTTTATGGGATGAAGAAAAAAGTCAAGTAGAATCTATAAAGCTGTAACTTCTTTTCTTTTTCCCCTCCTTCCTTTTTCTTACTATTTCTGTCAATCAAGGATATTCTCCTCTTGGCTGTGTAACATTTTTGACACATCTTTGAATGTGGAGACCTGAAAGTGTGAAGGGAGCAGAAGCTTTTCTTTCATCTTGCTGTTGTTTCCCTGCAATTTCTTTTAAAGAAGCATCTGGAGTGGAGTTGTTGCAAGATGATCCCGTAACATATGGAGTGGTATGGTGGAGTGCAGCAGATTTCCCAAGACTTCTGCAGTGCTCTTTACTCGGGTTTTCACAGTTGTCCATGAATCACCCTTCTGTGGCGAGCCAGGTTTTCCTTAGCTAAGCATTTCCAGTATATCTGTAGGCGCACTGGTGAATGAGATAGGTAGACAATAGACATATTTAATCCAGTAAAATGGACTTGTTCCTCAAGATTGGTCTGTATCTTTTGCTCTGTTGAAACATACTGTTAAGAACATGTCTTGACAACTGCTGCAGCTCTATTCAGGGTAAAGCTTATTAGTTTAGCCATATCTCAACTTACAAATCCATGCAAATATGATTTTAAGGAGGAAATACGGACACTATTGTGACAGCATCAGTTTGTTACCATATTTTTAGGTTGAAATATTTGACGTTTCTTGTTGTGTTTTTTGGTTAAGTAACTACTTTATTCCTTTCTGGTGTGGATTTGTGCAGTGTTTCTTTCTTTCTTTTTTCTGTTTTTTTAAGTTTGGAGAACTGTGGATTGATAATTAAATTTTGATCTCTCTGTAGCCTAGTTTAAGGCTGAGAAGTCGTCTACAAGTTCCTTTTTGCTAAATAAGGAATGAAGGTATGAATCTTGGAGAAAGATGTATTTTTAATACACTTTAAAAAATAAGCAGCAAAATAACCAAAAAATCAAGCACTAGCTGGCCTTCTGCCAACATTTTTTTTTCTTATTTCTCTTGCAGTTGTTGGCCACACTGACAGCTGCTAAATGTAAACCCTAGTGGTATAATAAATGCTAGCAATTAACACCAGTGTTTCCATTGCCAGCTTTTAGTGTATGTGTTGTAGGAAAAATGAGTACTCTTAAGAAATATTCAACTCCGTAACAATATTTCTAATAACAAAACTGGTAATTTTTGGTCACTTTTTATTCTTTATTCCTATAGATATCCCTTTAGGGGATCACTCTCCAATTGGAAATGGTGTCTTCTAAAATGTTACGTAACATTTAAAGTTAGTGTTATCGTGCTTGAGTAAAAGCTTTATTTGCACTGGAACCATTGCTCCCACTTTATGACTGAGAAATGAGGAAAAGTGATTTCTTGTCTGGGATGAATGGCAAAGCTCCTACTATCTTTAGTGGTGCTCAAATGCCATGCCTAGTCTATTAGGTATTTCATGGAGAACCCTGTGCTGGGTACTGCGGCTCTTATAGGTGGTGTCGTGGTGGTGTTTTCCTTGATGGGTGGTATGTTTGGCTGTGCTAGGTGGATGAGCATGGGGAATTGGGAGCAATCCCATGTTTAGCTAGAGACAATTGCTCTTTTTCAGCAACAGAAGGTTTATGTTTTGTTCCTTATTCTTACTTAGAAAAGACATGTTTTCCAACTTAAGATATATACATCTCTGAATCTTTGCTAGCCTCTGCTTCTGTAGCAGACTAATAATGCAGGATCAAATCCTCCCTCAGACCTCTCTGCTTAGATTCCTCCCAAGTGTCTCACGGTTAGGTTTTCATCCCTCCTTTTGAAGGGGACATTACTAGCTCTCTTGTCCATCCTCAATGTGCTTCCCTGGTTCTACCGACATCAAATGTCCCCTTTTCTTCCTTCCCCTTCCCAAGTCCCTTCAGAAGCAGGGGACACGGCATCGGATCTGACTGCTCCACGAGGGAGCATTGGAGGGAGCCGAGCGAGTCCACGCTGTCCCTGGCTCAGCAGTAGCCATGTGAGATGTCTTCTGAAAACCATTGCTTTGAAAGGTGTTTCTCTAGCTGGTGTTAAGATATGCAGTGTAGTAAACACACAGGATTCCTTCTGTCGTTTTTTCAGCATAGGCTCTTTATCAGGTATGCTGCCGAGCAAGTTTTGGGATGATGGCAGTGCTTGAGCACACAGCAGCTTGATTTGATAACGGTTGCCAGATGACTGCAGTGCCTTCCTCTCCTGTGGGCTTGGCGCTATGCCTGCCTCGCTCATAAAATGGTGTTTTGTGCCCCACTTTGTCTGTGCGAGGGTTAGGTAACATCGCTTTGTATTTCTAGTGCAAAAACTTGGTAGGTTTTGTTGGCATCCTATACACTTGCTTTGAGGAAGCATGCTGAAAGTTCATGAATGGTGAATCAAGCCTCTGATACAAATCTACCTGGTCCTCTGTGTATATGCACAAATATACACATTTTTTATATAGACACATTTTTTATTCATACATATATATATATATAATCAATATGAAAAATTTCCCAGAAAAACGTAACCACGTTTTGACGACGTCTTTGCTTGGAGGCTGTCAGAGCGTCCCTGCTGTCCTCCTTGCTGGCGGGTCTCCTGGTGCCTGGCATCCGGATGGGGTGAGGAGCTCTAGCCACGGGAGCAGCGGCGCGGGCGGCCGCTGGCTTGTGGCACGTGCTCTTCCACGTGCTCGCGCCTTCCGCAGCCCTCGTCTCCTCACCGCCGCGCTGGCTCTTAGGCGCCAGCTTTCTTGCCTACGGTCTCCCTTTGGCAGAGGTGTGGGTGCCGGAGGAGATGACAAAGAGGAGAAAGGCATATGCAGCCCAAGGAAAAGGAGGCCGCATGTCTCTTATATGCCTGCATGTCTGATGTTCAGGGAATGCAGTCAGGATACACTGGCAGTGCTGTATCTTGCTGGTTGCACCATTTTGTTGGTTGCACCAACTTGATACTAGATGTGGATTGACCTATGCTTTTACAGGGACTTGTGGCCTAGAGAAGCCGATAGCAGGCAGTGTGTAATCTACTGCCCATGACCATTAATAATAAGGCTAGTGTGTCTCCATCCTGATCCCTCTCATCCGTGAGGTGATACAGGGTGCGCCTCACAGTGGTGCTGTGAGCTGGGTCAGGTTGCACCCAAAACGTCCTTGCATACCGTGGTGTCACCAACTCATACAGCTCACAGAAGGAGACAGTGAGCTGCCCAGTCATTCCAATGGGTTTTTATTCCTCTAAACTGAAAACTGTTTCAAAATGCCACTGAGAATATGTGAGCGGAAAGTGATATATTAAAGGCTGGTGTGGACAAAACGCAGTGCATCTGCTCTGAGAAGTCGGGGTTGTGCTGGTGGCCCCATTGTGAGCGCTGAGGAATAGCATTAATAAATGTGCTGAGCAAACAGGCAAAACTTATTTTTTAGCCTGTTATCAGAATTTTACAGCAATGTTTTTTTATTTAAGAACTTCATTACCTATTTTGTTTGTAAATATTGTGTTACAAACCTGAGGCAATTTTTCAATATTTCTTTGTTAAGGTCTTGTTAAGATGTGGTCCTGAGTTACCTTATGCACGTTGGTGACAAATTTATAAAAGGGAAGTCCGAGTGGCAGGGGGAATCATGGTCACCCATCTGTTTCTAATTAATTTTCTCAGTACTCTTTTTATAAAGAGGAGCATGAACAAAATATGTGCATATTTTGCTTCTGACTGTATAATTTAAGAGGAGGAGGAAAAAAAAGCTAGTTATCCAGCTGGCAGAGTCTTCATCAGACTCACACTACACTGTAGGAGTATGACAAGAACCAGAGCACTGCTTTGGAAATCGTTTTATTTGTTCAGAACAAAGAAGCGTTGCTTGGGTAGGTGGGTTAGGTGTGGAAAGAGTTGGGAAAAGAGTTGGGAAACCCAGAATGACTATTTTAAGGTATAAAATTAAAAAATAAAAGAAGAGGTGGGGGAGTAAATTGAAATATAGATGACTGAGAGGGAAGGGTTGAATCTCACCTTGTCATGGAGAAAGTGAACAGTAACAGAAAAAAAGTAACTGATCTGATGCGATTTGTTAGCTTGAAGTTGTTGTTGTTGTTTTCAGTTTGACTTAACTTTCCATAGGAAATAGATTTCAGTATCTGCTGTTGAAAACTGATTTCTATGAGGAGTTTGGTTATTTGAGGTATTTCTTTTTGAATATCCAGCTTCTGAAGTCATGTGAAAGAGGATGCATTTGCCCTTAGAAAAGGTAAAATATGTCTTTAGTGATACTAAGGTATGTAAGATATTAGAAGGTAACACCAAATTCAGTAAAGATATTCTCTTTTAAAATATAGAATTAATGTTGTATTCATTTTTTTTTAATTCTTGGTATTTGCAATAAGTACGTCATTTAGATGTATGGTAAGATAAATCAGTAAGAGGCATGTACAATGCAATAACTCAGTAGTAAATGCATTCAGCATTTATTTGGATATGGTGGTAGGGAAAAAATGGATATTACATTACCTAGAGATAGGGCTGAGGGGTTGACAGTGTTTCCAGGGAATGTGATAGCTATGTTGGCCAAGTATCATCCTCGTGATATATACTGGGGTCCAGTTAGCTGTAGAATTAACAGAAATGGAGTAGTCTGGTGATTCTGGATCATATTTGAATCCACAAGTTGTAACAGTGGATGAATTTCTTATATACCTGCTGAAGAAGGCCAAGTAGTGACAGCAATTGATGTCCTTGAGAATGCTGACAGAGCCAGTTAACTCCAGAGGTAAATGCAGTTGTAAACCTGCCTTCCCAACAGGAGTGAGTTGCTGGGACCTACTTGATGTTGTGGGCTGGCTGGCTGGCTGTCCCTCTGTTCTGCCTTGGAAGCTTGGAATGGCCTCTGACAATGAGGATCTGCTGTTCTGGCAAATTGGTTTTGGCCAGGATGGTTGTTTGTTTGTTTTTTTTTTTTTTTTTCCAAATTGAGAGAAGGAAGCCCCAGGGAAAAGAGATGAAGATGCTGTTGATGAAGAGAAATGAGTCCTACCTGTTTGCTTTCACAGGGATCACAGCACTTGTTTAAAGTTTGGCAACTGGTTATATGCTTTCCTGAGTTAGGTCTTTAGTTTCTTAGTGTAGTGGAAATGATAAGAATTATAATTCCAATGTCCTAGAGGCAATGAGGATGCAAGTTTTTGAGAATCTGTCAGGAAAATGCTAAACTGATATGTAGCAAACATTGCCATGAGAACAAGCCTGTATATATTGAAGAACCGTTCAAACAAATCACTTGGTATCCTCATATTGTCAGGCAAATGTCAAACACTATGGAAACCTGGGGAAATTTTTGAAGTTGAATTTTTCTTCATCTTAAAACGATGAGGAAAACTTGCTGATTTTTCATGTATAGAATTCCTGTAGGGGAGAAATGTTGTCATTGAGCAGCTTGATAGCTTTATTTGTGAACAGTAGATGCTGGAAGTTAAAAATGTTGATGGAAATTGAATTAGGTACTTGCCAGAATAAGAAAGAGAGTCCTGAGCACACTACCCTATCTTTACCTGTCTTGAACAAAGTGTATGACTCTGATACTTGAATTGCTTCAGAACAGATTTAAGAGTTTGAGAACTTAGTTTATTAATAACTAATCATATGTTTGGTTTAACATAGGCATGGCACGGAATGCAGAATGAATCACTGTTGTGCCTGGCTTTTTCCATATGGATGTGAGACAGCTTATCTGGTAGAGCATACCTTGGGCTTTGGGAAGGAGGTGAGATCAGGGTCTGGGGCTCAAGGTGAACCAGGCTTTACTGCCCTTCCCAGGGGCAAGGGTTGTTGATTTGTTCCCCAGCAGCAGCTTCTGCTTCTCACATCAGTGAAGTAACAGTGAGAGCTGTGACAGCCATCCCCAAGTTGGGTGATGACTCTGTTGGGCAAGGACTGGGTGATCCTGTTCCTCAGAAAGCTGGATTTAGGAGAAGTGGTGGGTGACTCCAGTTAGCTGTGAGCTCGGGGCTAAGTTGGAGCCATAGCAGTGAGTTGGTGGCACTAAGTCCGAGCTGGCCTCAAAGAGGAGGGATGGCATGCCTGCTTCACAAGTAAGACCATGGCGTAGTGTGTGCTTCCACTTCAGCAATGCTTTAAGGTCTAAGAACAGATCTGGGTGGCAGATTGCCCTTTTTGGTTCACTCTGAAGCTTACTGATCTTCAGACTGATACCTGAACTGATTTGAAAACTGCAGTTTGCTACTCAGTAGGTCTTTTTCTCAGGGGCTGTTAGATGTTAAGAGATGGAGTGCCTAAAAGAATGTGTCTAATGTCTTGTTAAATGTCCTGGCATATCCTGTCTGGCCTTCAGCTCCTGCTTTGGAGGTTTACAGATCTTCTTTAGATCCAATGTCCTTGAGAGATACCTGCAGCTTACAGGTTTGACAGCCAGTGAGCCTCAAATTTAAGGCCTCTATTTATGTTACTGATCAATTCAAAGTCACAAAAAAATATGTAAAACATTTGAATGTGAAATAAATATATTACTACAAGAGTTTCACCTTCCCTCGGATTTACTGAAAAGGCAAAGATTTAATGCAAGAACTGTCATTTTTTGGAATGATTCTGCTGTTAAGTTAAATGGGTGGGCTCCTATGGTGAGAGTAGAATTTGTCTGTACTTTATTAATAAGAAATAGCTTTTCTAAAAGATATATTTTTTCTAATGTGCTAAAAATTCTTGGCCAACTACGTAGCTTTTCTTTACTTGATGAGATCAAAACCAGCCTGACGATGAGAACACTTATAGGATGAAATCAGTTTATTGTTCAGTTGCAAATAGCCCACATTGCTGTTCAGGTCCATATACGTTGTATAGCATCAACCTGCATTAATTTTCATCATATTTGCATGTGTGGACAGTGCTTATGACTAATTTGTAGATTATACAGTGCCATATTGATTTAAGTAGACTATATTTTAAAGCCACTATGATCATTTTCAAGTAAAAATCACTTAATGACATTCAATGTCAATATAATTACCGCAGATAATTGACTTTAGATCAAAAATGTAATATTAGAGCTACATGAAAGGTGCCCAAAATCAATTGGCTCAGCATTCAAGTTACTCACTCTACTTATTTAAAACAAAATGCAGTTTGAGGAGAAGTGTTCTGTTCTCTGCTTGTTCAGTAATCACATGACTCTCTTAAACTTGAAGTCTCTTCAATTCTGAAGAGACACAGAAGAAAAACTGTTGTCTTATAAAAAATGAGGTAGAGTGAAGTTACTTGCCAGCAGTTGTAAAGGGATGAATTCTTGCCTGTTGAACATTTTTGTAAAATGTTTAGGTCTCCTTCCATATAAAATAATGGACAACCGTGAGGTGCCTGGATTAACTTGCACTGCAAAAATGTGTTAGTTTTGAACAGATTGCGTGATCTCTTCTTCAAAAGTAGATATGGTACAATAGGCTCTGACTGTTTTAACCTTAGGTTAATCAAAATAATGTGATAGAGTATGCGGAGAGCAGTTTATTATACTTTAAAAATGAATATCCAGATTAATCTTGACTATTGATTGATAAATTCCTCTAATGGTTTTCTTGTACATCAATCACTTTATATATAGATATGGATGAAGCTATTGCTTCCATAATAATGTGGTTTTTGCCTAACCTCTTCCAAGTATGCATCCCTGTTATACCATTGTGGGTTTTGTTCGTTATATTTTGGTATACTTCAGACATGTGTTGTCTGATAAGGTTACCTTCCTGCTAGCTCACTATTGATAGCTACAGATGTGGTAGCCGATCATCTAATAATCCATATCCACTCAGTTTATTCCACGTCTTTGTACTCTTGGCTGACCTGACTGACCAAGCTGAGCATGGTGATGTGGGAAGCAGTGCGCATACGCTGGGCTTTAGCACCCCGTGAAGTACATGGAGCAAGGGAGACATTTTCTGTCTCCTGCTTGCTGGATTCAACCACATTTCAGTTTTAATATGAGGTAAAGAGTTCCGGTAGCTTTACTTTGACAAACTCCATAGCCTGCCAGCTTATGCTTCTGAAAAATAAGATGGATTCTCTTCAAAAGGTCAGAGGATTCAACCTGTGTGTCTACTCTGTGAATAATTGCCCCAGGAAAGTTAGATAGTTGTTGTCTCATCGACTTCATCTTTTCCTTTCCTTTCCAAAAAAGGGAAAAAAAAATTAGTCAAGGTCCAGGTCTTCTTGAGTGTGGTTTGGGAGTGAAATGAATGAGGGGGTTTGCTTTGATTAAAAAAGACTAGTTTATTTTTGTGTTATACATAAGAAAAGATTAAAAAATAAGGATGTTCTTTACCCTTCTGCTAATTGTTTTCCTCCAAAGGAATTTGTTTAGTTTATCTTTATTCCTTTTAAAAATGCCAAAACTATTTCTGAATAAAATCACTCTTATTTTAGAGAAGAATGTCCCTCATACAAGGGACTTTGCTGGGGTAGAAAATTTGCCCTCATCTGTTTCCTTAAAACTGAGTGTTGCAAGTGCTTCCATTCAGTTTCCCAGTACATAGAGGAGCTCTTGCTGGATGCTTCCCAGTGAATTCGGTGAAGCTTAAGTAAACATGGGTCAGTGTAAATTGGATAGAAATGTCATCAGTAAGATTTACCTGGAACTTAACGAGAGCTGCAGCCTAGATGTCTAGGAAAGTACGTGTTCAGAAATCAGAATTGACTTGACCTGAATAAATCTGCCTTGTTAACTGTAGTGTATAGGATTGCTATTCAAGATGCTTCAGTATGAAAGGTTTACAGCTTGCAGAGGATGCAGAATGCCCCAGGAATGAAGTTATTCATTAAAGGGCAACTTTTTCAACTGCAGCTGCAGTTAAGCCCCCTGAAGAAGTCCTGGAGATCTTTGTGGCTGGGCAGGGCTTGTGGCTGAGCCTCCTGCTGCCACAGTGTGGTTCGGGACAGTGGAGTTGGGCTGCATCGGTGCCACCAGCAGAGCCAGGCCAGGCCACTCACTGTCTTATGGAGAGCCTGTTAGAACATACTCAGCTCTGAAGGTTCACCCGTTCAGTAAAGGGAGGAGTAATTATTTTTATTTCTATATTATTTCCCATTACTTGGGCACTTTGCTGTGCCACATACAAACTTAAGATGTGGCTGAGAATTTTTTCATCTACAAGCCTACCTTTCTGCTTCCACAGAGGAAAAAAATATTACTATAACTAAAGCGAAAGAAAGCAAAAGGTTGCTGCATCCCTGGATGCAGCATCTTTCTTCTCTCTGATCAGCATTGGCAGCTGTTCATTTTCTGCCTGAGTGAATTCCGAAGAAGTCATTTACCTTGCAGGTGATGAACGCTGCATGACACTCGGTTGTCTCCAACTTCTAGCAGCTTTTGTCAGGCTGGGACTAAACACTATTTCTTTCCAGTTTTGTTAGTAATATTTCGTTGAACCAATTATCATATTTCTGAACTGGGTCCAAAAGGTGATAATCTAAGAAAGGCGGCAATATTGTTGTGCCACACTCAAGTGAATCCATAAGAAAAATAATATCCAAAGCAATAATGTTAGTGATACTGGGGAGGATATTTTAAGATTCTAGCAATAAATATTATTAGAGAAAAATACTTTTCTAAAATATGCCATCTTTTTTATTGTACGGCAACTTACTAACTTGCTTTCTTTTCCATTTTGGAGATATTCCTCAGCAAATAAAGAATGTTTTTTGTTGATTTTTTTCATTTCACACTCAACAGATATTCTATTAATACAAATCAAACATGCTAATTTTTAAGAGAAGAATAATGAGGCTTAGTGTTTACATGCTGTTTAAGAGAAATTTTATTTTTGTGTTAGAGTGCAGATTTGCAAAGCTGTGTCAGACTATTTCAACATCATTTCATTTTGATGCTTTATGTAGAATGTGTTTGTGCATTAGAAAGTCAGTAGCTTCTCTGACGAATGTGTTATCATGAAGGAATTATTAAGTATGTTCAGTTTTGCACTTGGTAGTATGTTCCTCATCATTTCCCTTTATTTGGCCCTGGAGAGGCTGCACCTGGAGCCCTGCGTCCAGCACTGGAGGGAGTCCCGCGAAGGGCTGCCAAGATAACCATGAGGCTGCAGGAATCTCTTGTATGGGAAAAGCTGGGAGAGCTGGGACTGTCTAGGCAGGAGAAGAAAAGACTCACGGGGCAACAGCAATGTGGATAAATATCTGTTGGGATGCTGTAAAGAGGATGGGCCAGATGCTCTTCACTGGTGATAGGAGGAGAGGCAACGGGCACACACTGAGTCACCAGAAGATCCCTCTGATGCCAAGGAAAAGTTGTTTACTGTGAGAGTGCCCAAGCACTAAAGCAGGTTACCTGGAGAGGTGGTGGGATCACCATCCTTGGAGTTACTCAAAAGTATCATTTGAAACAGAAGAATTTTAACCAGTGGAAATTGTTGACAAGGTAAATGAACACGTTACGCAGTCGGCATTATACGTGGGGCAGTTTTTAGTGTAAATGGACGTGACTTCACTGATGACAATAGAGATGCACAGAACTTACTGCAACTGAGAATGTCTTCCTTCCTCTCCCCTCCTCTCCAAACTTCCTTTTGTCAAACAAGAGAGTCTTATTCAGAAAGATTGGGTAAGATTTGGATGTGTGTTTTGTTTTAGCCCATGCAGGGAATTCAGGTTAAAGGCAGAGTTTACTGCAGGTCATAAGCTGAAACTGTTGTTCTGAGCCTTAACCCCAAATGCATAGGTGTGCACATCTGCCATGCACTTTGAACCAGCGTGGATATAATAAAACATGTAGCCTGATATACTCTTAAGAATATATTTCTCTTTGCAAGGTAAAGAGCAGTGTGGTAGTCTGATGGGTGGGGGAACACTAGCTTTTGCCAGATGTTGCTTAGTTGGCTTCTAAGCATTTGCATCAGGGATGCCATGTCCAAATGACAAAACCTACTCTTTAAAAGCAAAAGAGGTTTCTGGTTCCTGCTACAAATCACAAACCTCAAGACCGAATGATTCTAGCCTTACTTTCTGCCAGTATACCAGTTTTTACTAGCATGCTAGTGCATTTACTAGAGCATACATCTTCTAGGCTTTTGGAACAGGGGAAGGTCGAATATAGCATAGATTTGTGGACAGCAAAAGAAATGTTTCCTGCTTCTCCTTACAGGCACCCTCATCACTGGTTGTAGGATGTCTGCAGCCCCAGGAAGGATCCTCCATCTCAAGTGTCTGCTAGGCTGATGTTAAAGCAAGGAGAGGTGGAAAAGACTCAGCCTGGCATGGTTTGTTTTCTGTGATCGTAGTGCAGATAGGGCAGTGGTTGAGCTGGTGTGAGGGCTCATGCCTCCTTAATGCACGTGCTGAAGTTCACCTGGTGCCTGCATCTGATGTATGTTGTGGTGCTGTGACCTCCCAGCATGAAACAGTGTGGAGGCACCCACTTGAGCCAGCAGCCTGTGCGCCAGGAAAGGGACACCCTAAGTAGTAGGATGGAATGATCTGGCAATGATCTGATCTTTTAACTTAATAAACCTTCGCTATGGGAATAGTTAGCATTTATAGGCTTTTTTCCTTTTATTTTTCTTTTTTTTTCTCAAAGGTGTGTTTTAAAAAAAAAGTAAACGGTCAGAGTTCAGAAGGAGTATTAGTTATAAACAGAGTAACTTGGTGGATGAGGCTCATCTATTGCAGATTTCTGATGTGTGCTCCCATGAACAAGGCTAAAAGGGCACTAAAAAGAAAGGATTTTGTTTATTCTCTCCAGGTATTTCCTTCCTCTTTGGTTGGCAGAAGTGAGCAAAGTCATGCATTTCACCTTGTAGGTGTTTTCAGAAAATAGTCTAGAGCGCTGTTGGTACTATCAGTCTTGCTGTTATTATCAGTCACATTCTTCTTAACACAGGAATGATGCACTTGCAGGATTGTTGCACGTGTTCAGTGATGTTTTCTCTGATACTCAGAACTGGAAAGTATCAGAATGATTTCAGGGCTAGGTGGGGGAGCAGCCTTCAGCTTAGTGTTTTTTCTTGCACAAAATGCTCTGCTTGGGAGGGTTTGCAGGACTGTTCACTGTATCTGGGTTTAACTCGTCTCCATCTTGGGAATGAAAAGCTTTCTTGAAAGAAAGCCAGTAGAACTGCATGCAAAGGGGGAATGGTACAATTTTATTTACTAAATATTTAATATGTTATTTTCTCCTCAGTGTGTGTGTGTAAGTGCCTCAGCATTGTTTTCTTGTTTTGACTCTTTCCGCACATCCCATAGAGCCCAAAATCACCCCAAATTAAAATCATGAAAAGTTATGGTACCTAAGTGTGCATGAAAACTTGCACAGTTATTCACCTGCCGCTGCCACCTGCCGTAGTACATTCACCTGCCTCTAGTTGTGCTACCTGTTTGCTGCAAGGACATTTTGAAATTCCTCATAATTTCTCCTTTGTTTAATATGCATAACTTTGTGTTGTGTATATTCCGTGCTCATATAGTCTGTTTTATAGATCAAATAACTTTAAAAGGTTGTATTTGACAATACTGACCATTGAAATGACTTGCCATCAAGTCCTCTTTTTTTCCTAGTGTGCAGCCATCAATTATGCCTTTTCCCCCCTTTTAAAATGTTATTGCTTCAGAACTAGTTATCCTTCTCTCTTTTTTTTTTTTTTTCCTTCCCTCTAAGTAATTTCTCATGAAAGGCCTTGCACAACATTTAAAAAAATCAATTCTGATGCAGCTACAGGCTCCCACTTGCTTTACTGTTTAAGAGCACCTTGGAAGAGTGGATTACAAACCTTAAGCTGTCTGTACAAAGCTTTACTTCTCTGGTTTCTTTAGTCTATATTTATTTCACCATTGTGTTATTCTACTTCTAATGCCTTTGCACTGGTCTTGCAGGGCTCTGGCTGAAGCTTGGGGACTCTTTGCGTCCACAGCAGCAAGTTGCTGCCCTGAGGCTAAAGACAGTACTGCGTCATCATAGTGTAGGGAGCATTTGAACCCTTAACTCTCTAGAGGGACACTTAATTTTATTCTTGTTTTGGAAAATAAACCACCTAGAAATGGCTTTTTCTCTCCTGATTCTGCACATTTTCCTTATGCACCTTACAGACCTTATGGCCTTAAATTGCCTTTGATATTAAGCAATGACTTATGTTTTTCTTTAGTGAAATAATGAAACATTGTTAAAAAAAGGAACAATGAAATAAGAGTGCGAGGAGACTATGGCTCTGGCAATCATCCATAAGGGACTTGGCTGTCCACAGGCTTGATTCTAGACTGGTATCTACAGCTCCCTTAAACAGCATGCATCTCAGCACATCCTTAATGGGTATGAAACGTGTTCCTTCTCATCCTGTCATGCTCCGATAGACGTTCTCATCTTATCACGGACAAATGCAAATACCATCCTTGCCACGTCTGGATCTATGCCAGACTTCAGAGTTTTGGCCTAAAAGGTAATATGTAGCTGGAGCCATGAGATTTGCCAACTTTCACCTGTTGCCAGATTTGTCATAAGCATCTGATTCTTGCTAGGTTACATCTCTAATTAAATATTCATATCTGCCCACATAACAAACACTATTAATACTCCAGCTCTTCACAGCACTTTAAAAAAAATTTCAAATTGTTCTTTTCAACCACAGGTGGTTTTTCAAAAGGTCCAAGCCTATGCAATTACACTAGGCATGTTTGGTCCCTTCTGTACTCACATACTGGGAGAGAAGGGCTTAAATATTTTTCTGTATTTCAGATTTTCTTTATGTGTGTGTTATTCTGTGATATTTTTGTTTGTGTGTTTACTTCTCTCATTCTTGAGACAGATTCTGATTAGCTCAATTATAGAAATAAAAATAGAGAGGCTGAAATTCTGCTTTGTCCAGAGAGATCAAGAGGGAATAGCCTGAGAATATCCTGAGACTGGAGAGACACCAGGGCCACCCTTGCAGCTTGTGCATCAAAACAGCAAAGCAGGCAGGCTCTGAGGTGCCAGGAAAGTTATCCCCACCTCCAGCAGGAGATACATCAGTGTGAATTTTTTTTGGAGTTACTGTGATGAATACTGACTTAGTGAGAATGACTTTCCTCCACTCAAAGCATCACATCATCCTTTCCACGTGCCCAGCGTTACTCTTAGTCCACAGTCCTGGTCTACTTTTTTTTTTCCCTTTCCTCATTTAACAGACATCCATTTGTAATCTACTCTGAAGCTACTAGGCATGAATTTGATTTTTAAGTGATTTATTTTAGCCCTCGTGACTCCTCCTGTGTTGCTTTGATCTTGCTTATAGTGTTTGTTTTGATAATAATAAGAAGCTTCTATATAGCTATATATTCTATAGGTGTTTATAGACACTACAGCTATCTTCTCTTTGTCTCCCATTTAAACCGTTTTGGAGGTTGTTTAAGTTTTGAAGTTTAGACATTTGAAATTCATTTTAGCTGATTGCTGTTGATTTTTTTTTTTTTCCTGCTACTGTTTCATGCACGGTGCTGTATACTTGCTACAGCCTGCTACGTTATCCTGTAAAGAAAACCCCAGGTCCTACATACTACACACGATGCAGTTGAGAATAGCTTGCTTTTACATGCTGCAGAGTTGTTCTTGCACACAGTGAATGCTTTTCTTCACGCTGTGTTCAGTATGTTCTCTAAATAGCCTGCTCTGGGAAAGGTGGCATATGAGAGTTTGGGTACGGTTTATCGGTCTGTCTGAAGCTAATCTGCCAACAGTGGGAGCACAAGGTTTCCTGGAAAAGTTTCCACTTGCCAAGTCAGTGGCATGTTTCTAGGAAGGTAAGGAACAAACCGGCATGGCGAGACAGGCTTTGCTTACTGTAGACTGTGTGGGGAGCAGAGGGAGGTATTTTGGGCTGTGATTCTGAACACTGGCGTGGCTGTGTGCAAGAAGCTTTCATAACAGACTATTCCTTCTCCATCTGGTATGTTCCTGTTTCCATGATGATAAATAAAATGTGTGCTTTCAAAATGGGAAGACGTTCGAATAAAATTATGTCTAAATATTTGGAGTTGTAAAACACATCTTTCAGATACGGAATAAAAAGTGAATCAAGAAGTATTGGTACTACAAGAGAGTGGCTGGAAGTATTATACCATTAACTTTATGAGCTTAAAACTGATTTTTGCCCTCTGTAGTGGACTAGACTGATATATGTTACCTCTTAAAATTCCCTTATACTCAAATATAGCTGTATAAACCATTTAAATAACTGAAGTGTTAACATTTAAATAATAGTTTTCTTTTGTTTAAGTATTAGAAATGATGTCTGAAAACTAAAAGAAAACTTGCATTTCCAAGGATAAAAAAAAAAAAGTGCCAGCTGTGCAATGCAAATTGGGGTCTGTGAAAACAAACAACATCTTGCAGCAACCCCTGCCAGTGCAGTTATCTAGGTGCTGCTCTGCATTACCATCCCTGAGTTTATGCTTGTAGTGCTAGCTTAATAAAGGCTTTGTGCCGCTTCTATTCTGGAGTTAGTCAGGTGTACACAAGGATCGGGCTCAGGACTTTGAAGTTGATGATGTTCTTTTAATTACCTTATGATGCATTGCTTTCCTTCCTCTTAATTAGCCTAAGGTAATCATGAAATCTGTTTGACAACTGTACGCTAGAAGTCATCAGTCTGTTACTCGTCTGTTTGATAAATGGACCGGTAGAGGATAATTATTTCAAGGTCTTTTCACTAGTTCTTGGAACGGAGAGAACAAGGAAGCTGTTTTACATCATTTTCTCTTCTGCAAAAATTGTGGTAACAATCCATTTGGGCCTAATAGAGAAATTGTGTAGAATTAAATTTGCAAAGTTAAACCAACAAAACACAAAAAACACAAAACACAAAAAAAAGCTCCACAACCTGACAAGCTATTTCAATTTTTCCACACTTCTGCTGTGTTAGAGATGTGAGGATATTTTACAGACCAAGGAATCCCAGTTCCCTTGGGGTACCTAAGGAGAAGCCATAGAATGAACTCTACAGGCTTTTTATTGTTAGCTAGTATAGGACACACATTTAGTGAAATCAGAGACATATTGTGCTGAATATAGCTATGCAGTGTTTAATGTTTACATTAATAACTGAAGGAACTGATGGAGCCAAGTTGAACGATTTCCTTTTGTGCTGTTATGGTGACATCAATATTAAAATCCACCCTATGCCTCATAGAATCATAGAATGGCTAGGGTTGGAAGGGACCTTTAGAGGTTGTCTAGTCCAACCCCCCTGCACACGCAGGGTCCCCTAGAGCGTGTGGCACAGGGTGGTGTCCAGGCGGGTTTTGAAGATCTCCAGAGAAGGAGACTCCACCACCTCTCTGGGCAGCCTGTTCCAGGGCTCTGTCACCCTCACCGTTAAGAAATTCTTCCTCAAGTTCCTGTGGAACTTTTGGTGCCTCAATTTTTGGCCATTTCCCCTAGTTCTGTCACTAGCCACCACTGAGAAGAGGCCAGCTCCCTCCTCCTCACTCCCTTCCTTGAGATATTTATATACATTGATCAGATCCCCTCTCAGTCTTCTCTTCTCCAGGCTGAAGAGGCCCAGCTCTCTCAGCCTTTCCTCATAGGGCAGATGTTCCAGGCCCCTAATCATCTTTGTGGCCCTGCGCTGGACTCTCTCTAGCAGCTCCACATCCCTCCTGCACTGGGGAGCCTCATGACAGAGCAGGTGATTCCCACAGGATCTTGCCAATAGCCTGGCATTCTGCAGCACTACTTTTGATGTGAGATTCGTCTGTGGCTCATGATCTAGGAGGATCAGCGTACACTTCTTATGGTCTATGTTAGTTTTCATTCTCGTCTTAATGCTTTCACTACAGTGAAGTATTACTGGTTCAAATAAACTAAATTCAAAGGAAATCTATAGCATAACCCATGTAAACAATTAGTGTCATTACTGAATGCATCAATTCCTTGTGAAAATTCTCTTATGAATGGCTTAAGGGCAAGCATATTAATAGATGGTAGAATAACCCAAGAGCATTTAAGTCAGTGTCAACTTAAATATCTCAAGGAGTGGCAGCAGTTTAGTATGATGAGCAAGGTTAGAAAGTTTGCAAATGTGTTAACTTTATGTTTTGAGTTTTGCAGCCCTTGTACACACGCTAGGCTTGTGTGAGATAAATAGGCAGGATGTTTCTTACTGCAATTCACTTACAAATGATAGTAAATATTGTGCGAAGGGCCAGAATTCTGCTTCACTCTGTATGTGGTCTTGCTGCATAAATACTTTGTGAAGAAATCACTATTTATAAAAATAATCATTTTTACTCTTGCTGAATTGGCTCTTCATCACTTACTTTGTTGTGGGTAACCGAGGTTGTGTGACAGCATTTTTAGCTGTTAAAGGATTAATCCAGTCAAGGAATCTTACAAGTCTGTGTTTAATTTATAGGCATAAACATTTCATTTAAGACAACTCTTCCTGGGCTAGGAGAAAGGAGAAGCCAAACTTGAAGCATTTCAGAAGTAGAGCAGAAAGAAATTGATGACTTGTATCTGAGGCACCGTTGAGCAGTTCCTTCAGTCCTGCCTCCATAATTTTCCAGCTCTGGCTTGCTCCCACCTTTCTGCAATGGATTAGGTTGCCCCAGATGTATTTATAGGCTGGAACAAATAAGCTGGAAAAATCTGTCAGGGGCTGTTCTCTTGTCTTAGGTTGTTAATAGCAATGAGGATGGGCTGTTTCATCACCGGTATTGACTTTCATGAGTAAGTGATATTGGTTGTGATTTAGCCTCAGGTAAATAGATGTTTGCAGGAATTCAAATGCATGCAGACATGGATTTTTAATATCATGGAAAAGCAATCTTATTAACTCATTTGGGGAAAATTTTTGGTGTGCTAGCTTGAAATGTTCACCCGAGTTTGTCTACCCAGGCTGCATGCTTGGGTCCTCTGTGATCTTTGTAACTTAAGCTTCTAGGCAATATTCTCAATGCAAACAGTCACGCTGAAACATTAAAAAAAAAAATCACCTAGCATGTCACTTCGAGCATTTTGAGGATTCTGTCTTCTGTCTCTTGATCTTGGGTATCTGATTTAATTGACACTTTTGTTCCCTTTGGATCTCTCAATAATGTCCAAATGACCCTGGAATCCCGCTAGGGAAAACCAGCATTTTCCCAGCAAGAAACAGTGTTCCTAGCAGCTCTCCACAGAATACATTCTCTTTCAACTTGCTCTCACAAAACTTAGACCTTTACTTTATAGAGCTAGTTTGCAGGGGGGAGGGTGGTTACTTTCTTTTTCTCCGTTTGTCTCACAATATTTTTCTTATTCTGAGAGAACAAAACACTGTCTCCATTCTTCCTGCTTCAACAGAGCAAGCCTGCCTTTTCAAGGACAGACCATTAATATTTTCTGTGTCGTGTTACATTTTGTATGCCAGTACTACAGAACGCCCTAATTGAGATGTTTTGGAATCCTTTTTCAACTACTCCTGAAGAATTCAGGAATCATTTTCTTCTAAAACTTAATATAATTCATTGGTTTTTTTTTTTTTTTTTTCTTTCCTATGTATTTTAATCTGATGGTGTAACTTTATTTCTCTGAAGAATCATACCTAAGCTTGAGGAGGAATGGGAGCTACCTAGAAAACCTTTAGTGAATTTTGATTCCTAGAACAGTGTTTCCAATATGCATTTAATATTTCATAGCTGTGAGTGATCCAAGCCATAATGTTGTGAATGATTTTCTGGATAGAACTGCTGAGCGAAGATGTTTTTGATGCTGAAGGCACATGGCTTTTGAAACCAGATGGATATAAGCAGGAGGAGGATTAGTTAACCTGTTCAATAGCTTGAGCTGTGCTGTCATGCTCTTAAGGGCCCAATGTCATCTTTTTCAGTAATTATCTGAAAGCAGTTGTGGAGAAGTATGTACAGTAAAATAAGGAAGGGTGAAAGATAAAGACTCAAGCAGATGTTCTTGGAAAGTTCTGTAGCATCTTCCTGTTAATAATTTTTCCCTCTCTATGGGCAGTGCTGATAGTGAGGAAGTTGTTCAGATGTTTCACGTGTGTTTTCTTCATTCACAGTTTTACTACTGCAGCAATTGCAGATTGTGCTTTTCAGTGTTTGGTTTTCCAAGGAGTTTGAACATCATGGTTCTTGTTGGCCTCAGCTTTGCAGTTGGGAGCACTGGACTTTAATCATCAGGTTGTGCGGGCCTTCATCCCTCCCTTCCTTTTTTATTTTTTATGTACTTGCAGCATCTGGAATAATCTGTCACACAGAATCTGTTGAGGGTCAGAAGAATATTAGCATTGAGTGAGAGTGTGGGGTTTTTTTTATGAGCTATTTATATTAACATATGCGAGGGGCTCTTCTATGCTCACTCAAAGTCAAATTCTCCTCTCTGAAAATATCAGATGTATTGCATTAATGCTATTTAAATTATTTTATACCCGGTTCAGAGCTGCTTTGACTTGATCTCCACACAAAGAGGGTTTTCATCTGTTAAGATAGAGAAGACAAGTTGGGTTTGTTGCTTTGCTATGAATAGTCTGTGTAGTCAGATTGAACACACGGTCAAGATATGTATTTCTTCAAGAGGTCACTTTTGAAAGGGCTTGCTTATTTCTGATGCTTGCTCATGGTCTTCCCACAGATATCAAAGAATTTGATGCTTATATAAGGTCTTGGTTCATATAAATATGTGCCCAAATGAAATCTGAACTTTCACTTAGAGGGGTGTTTGTATTTCTTGGCATTATCATGGAAAAGATAATGTGGTTTTGGAAACATGAGCCCTAGCAGCCAAAAAAGGCAAATAATCTAAAGCAGTTTTTATCCAGCCTTGTAGCTGGGTATGTGTGGTTGGTATATTATTATACTTACAAACGCACTAAGGACAGTGGGAAATCTTAATTCATTTAATTTCTAATGTATTATTATGCAAGGCTATCACTTTTTTATTTTAAATTTTTTTGGATGCAACTTTCTATCATCAGCTACTGACTAAGGTTATGAACAAGTGATAATTACAGTTACACTGGAAATATTAGCAAGGGTGAAGGAGAAAACAGTGGTTTACCTCAGCTTGCACTTCTGTGGTTCCATACCTAGACCAAAATAGAAATTCTTTTCTATTTGGCCTCTTTTTTTTTTTTTTTTTAAAGTTGTATCACCAATCCCTTGTTTCTATAATGTAAATTTTTGCTTTTATTTCTGTTGTCTGAATTGAAATGCAATTTTTAGAACAATGTGAATTTGTAGGACTGCTTTCTCAACTGGGTGCAAAAACCTCTCTAGTTGATGTCTACTTAGTATCATCTTACACATTGCCATTTTAAATAAAGATTCTGATATATTTATTTATCGTGAATGGTTATGGAACTGGTTGGCTGTTGCTCTTCCTCCTGTAGTTATTTGCAGTTTTGATAGTTCATACTTCAATCTTGAAAGGAAGGGTGATGTATTATAGTGTTCAAAGAAAAAAGGTTGCTTATCCAGTGTGTTAATGAGCCAATATTCTGAGTTTCTTATATAAACAGAGAAATGTAAGTTTTCATTATTGCTCCTGTAGAATCTCCAGCTACACTAAAGTAGGAACAGCAAAGTTTATTATGTTCTGAGTAGCAGCAATTAAAGACTCTTGACCCGCTGCTGCATGGGGGAGATTCACCTTAAGATTTTAGGTGCTCAGAGTGCCTTAATTGTTCCTTTTCCATTACCCTGGTAAAATACTTATTCAATCACGTTATGCTGATTTTCCTTGGAGAGGGGGAAACCACAGCTGTTGGAGCGATGCAGGATCTGAAATGTCTGTGCAGTGTGTTCTTCTGAAGTTCTGCTCTTCCCCTCTCGGGCATCAAAGAAGTCAGGCCAGGGGTGTCAGGGGAAACGCTAAAATGTTGCTTCCCAGGTTGCCTGGAGCAAAAGCCAGTGCTTAAGTTACACTGGAATATCCCAGGAAACACCGCAAACAGGAGAGGAAAGTAGGTCAGACAGAAAATCAATGGTACTGTTTATAAAATTTATCACTATGCCTGGTATTGTGCTTCATATAGTGGCGTAGTGGATGCAGGCAGATTATGTGATTCTGGATGGTGTGTCTCATGATGTGGTCATGCAGACTAAAATCCTGCTGGACTGGGAAGACATGCATGAACCAGAAGCTACAGAGATCAGGCAGTCATTTTTTGTCCTCCTCCTAGAGTGGGTTTAGTTGTTTCTAGACCATCGTTTCTAGAAGGAGATGTCTTCAGACTCCAGGGTACTGACTATTTTAGAGAGCTCTTTTTTCCTAGTAATTCTTCTAAATTTTCCCTTTTATGCTTTAATCTTGCTATTTCTTGTTCTGTCCTTATTGGCTGATTAGAATAATTACCTTACGGCATTTTTTTCTGCTTTTTATTTCCCCAGTTCTTTTGTGTTTCTGTTCACTCATCTTTTGTCGTGATTGATCATGGGTAGCAGTGCAACCTTTCCTTTCACTTAAAGTTCAGGTTTGTACTTCTCAGCAAAATCTGTCTTTTTAAATTTCCATCTCCTGTATTTCCCCCTCTTAAAAAATGTTGCCCAGAAATACAGCTTGAGGGCTACTTCTGCTAGGCTGGTGTAGCACAGTGCCTGTGCTTTCAGTTTTATTGCAAAATCTCTGCAGTGCAGGCAGCTGAGCCCTTAAAGACAAAGTTCTGATTCTGCAGCTAACGGTTGCAAAATTTGTGTTTTTCTTGCGCCTGATTTTTTTTTTTTTTTTTTTTTTTTTTTTTTTTTTTTTTTTTTTTTTTAGTACACAAACTTCCTTGTTTGAAGCCCCAGTTTGCATGACTCTTCATATGAAATATCCATTAACTGGAGGCACAGAGGTGCTGTTAAGTACAGCAGAGTTCTCCTGAAACTCCATTTCTTTTTTCTACCATGCAAGAACAATATTCTTGATTTTTACAGACAAGGAGGCTAAACCCTCCTGTTACCGATTTTGCTGATATGACCAGACTAAATTCCCTGCCCTTACTTGCTGTGCTTTTTTCCCAACAGAGAGCAAAGCTGATGCAGAGAGCAGGGGTTGATACACTTTACAAAACACCCATTCCTTGCACGCTGGCCCATTGTTACTTGTCAATTACCCAGCTGTTATTACCCAAACCGGAAATTCAGTTGGCTTTGTCTTGCTGTAAACTACAAAATTATAGAACATTAATTACAACATGCATTGTGTTTAATGAGAGAGAGCATTAGATTAACTTTCCTCTCAAAACACATGCGGGATCTAACATGAAAGGCATATTTGCCTAGAGCATAGCTGGTACCAGTAAAAATAACATAGCTAATTAATGTCAGCTCATAAAGTTAATGAATGTGTTCTTTCCAAGTGGTAAAATCCCTTTGCTTACTGGCATGTACAGTATTTTTGTTTTCAGTCCCTTGACTTGGAAATTTTTCCAGATCAAAAGACCTGTCTGGTGTTGCCATCAGAGCTACTGCTGCACGTTCTTCATCCAGCAGTCCTAGAAAGGACATGTTCTCTTCAAACAAGCCAAAATCAGGTCTAGGTAGTTCATGTTGATCTCTTTCTCTATTCTCTGTTTTATTTCAGTATCTTTTCTCTGAATGTTTTTAAGATCTCAAAAACAAAGTCTTTTTGTTGTTACTCATTTTGATTGATCTATTCCACAACCAAGTTTGCAAAACCCCATTCCCTAACTTGCATGCCTATTTAGCACTTGTACGGTGCAGTCATTCAGATGATCCGAAAAGCTTTTGAAGGTGTTTAGTTTAAAATTTCAGCATTTATGCAAGCAATTCCTTAGCTTTACAGTAGCTCATCCCATGAGAAAGAATACACTGTACATTGCTGTAGGGTAAATCATGTTGTCAAAGCCTTGGTTTCCCAACTACACAGTAGCCAAAAGCAAAGTTCCAGCGGATTTCAGGGGGTATCATTAGCCCACCTCAAGGCTAAAATTGTTGGTGTGTTAGCTACTGAACATCACCAAGTATGCAGGTACGAAGAAAACTAAGTCATGAACTTGTATCAAAAGAAGGAAAAAAAATGGAAGAAAGAGCATTTAATCCTTAAGCAGTGTGTAAGGGAACAGAGAGAAAGTTGCAAGAGTGGTAAGATTGTGGCCCCTGTACGTGTGTAAGGCAAACAGTATGTGTTTTGTCTGCTAGCTTGAGAACTCTGAATAGAAAGCTTCCTTCGGCAGACAGTGCAGAGTGCTACCTATAGGGCAACATTTTAAATGAGTTTAAGTATTTTGTTGTTGTTTTTTAAAATGGGGGATGTATATTGTTTCACACAAAGTCAGAAATTCTAACTGTTGTAGAGACTTTTGTTGGACCCATTTGTACCCAAGCTTTGGTGTACCTTATTCATGATGACGGCTCTGCTGATATCGAGAGACTTCATATGAATAAGATCTCTGCAAAGGGCTTCATGCAAAATGTAGCTGCTGAAAGGCTTTAAGTGATTTCAGCAATCATTTGAGAAGCCTGTGACCCAACGGGTGCAGAATCAGTCTTGAAATGGTCATGTTTCAGGCCATGAAGGAGATGCCCACACCCTTGTATCAGGGTTGTATAGTGGTTGTATATAGTGGTTTACTGTTTTGTGCAGCATCATCTCCATGCTGTGTTGCTTTGCATATAAAAATATGCTATGGAAGCACATTTTTAAGTATTTTTAAATAATTTAAGAAATATGGTGGGTTAAACTCAGTTCTGGTAAGTTTTTGGTCTACAAGTGTAAAGGAAGAAGAGGACAAAAGAGTGACAAGGCAAAAAAACAGTGGATCCTCAGGTAGCCAGCTTTAAAAGCTTTCCCTGCATAAACAACCCTCTCTACTGAGAGCCTCTTCCCCACCCCTCCACCCCCCCACCCCTTTTTCTTGGGACATTGCTATCTTATACAGCAGGGTTGTCAATAATGTTTGCCTCGCTGGATGCTCGTATAGCCAGCACCGCGGATCTCAGTTTTCCACACCTAGTGCAACCCCTTTGGACATGTCCAGCTCTGCAGAAGCCAGAGCACGAGGAATGGCTCAGTATCCCAGTGCAGGACCGTATATCTATTTTGCTCTACGTTTTATGAAAATCAGTATCCATTTTACGAAAATCAATTTTTTTTTCTGTTAAAATTAATCTCAAGGAGTCTTCTCTTCCCAATTGCTCTCAGGTTGAGGGGAAAAAAAATGTTTTGATTTTCATTTTTGTGCTGGGTACAAATGCTTGCACACTCCTCTAGTGTGTTTTTTCTGTTTGACGAGTTAGTCTGTTTTTCATGAAGTTTATTAGGTGTGTAACATTTGGGACAGAAGCTAACGCCCTCGGGCTGCTGAAACATCCACAAGCGCAGTATCACTGCCAGCGCAGGCTAGCTTTTGTTTGCCTGCCAGTCACTTTTTCCTTTTGTTCCTCAAAACTGAATGCATTGTTTTTATTTCACTGATTATTTTAATACAGTCACTTTCTGCAACCTGCATTTATCATCTACATTTCCTCCCCTTGCATCATGTTTAAATCTCACTTTGTTGATTTTGCTTTGTTTGGAATATATTTATTTATTTATTTACCTATCTAAAAGCCTATTCTGTTGAGCAGCCTGCCACCAGACCAGTAAATGGGTAAAGGAAGAAATCTCTGAAAAGAAACTGTCTGCACTATGATTTATGCAGAAAGAGACGACTCTTTCAGGTTTTTAGGAGTTGTATCCTGCCTTTGAAATGGAAAAGCTTGAGCAGTGAACTGATTTCCTTGATGGAGCTGACCTCCAGGGATCTCTTCCTTCTCAACTGGAAGAATAAAAACTTTTCTTAGTTGCAAAGTTTCTTTTTTTTTTTTTCATTTTTCTTTTACTAAACCTCTCCTCATAATGTAGAAGACTTGAGACCCTAGACAAGTTATTTTTATACCATTTCACCATTTTACTTTTTTGTTATACTCTGTTTTTGACAGATTTGCTAAGGAACTTGAACTACTCAAGCTCTCTCACCATATGAATCATTTTACCTTATTGAATATCGCACCCTGTTCTGTTCTGTCCCTAATCATGTCTTCCAGGAATGAAAAATACGGCAGTAAGGATGCCTTAAAAGCATTATTCCTAAATGTAGTCTAGTAAAAAATATACGTGCAGCTGCACTAAAGCTCAACCCTGAATCAGCTCTGACCGAAAGATGCTTTGGAGCGTGGAGCTGTGCCTTTCACAAAATGGACTATAAGGAGAAATGGGAAAGAAAAAGCTATGGATGCTTCACTTCCACTTGCTTTTTTCACTCCATTCATTAGGAAAATAGCTCTCTACTTTATTTAACCAACCTTTTGGCAATTTGGAGCCAACATAAATAAATGGGAATTGCTGTAAGTAGATCATCATTGAGCCATTGTGCAGTTACAATACAAATAGGAACTGAGAAAGTATTCAAAATGCAGGTGCAAAACATTCAATGCTCAAGAGCCAGAGTAGCATTTCTCTTATTCAGGCTAGTTTCTCAATCTCCTGCAAGTGCTCTGAGTTTTTTTTTCTCAGTGCAATGATTTGACTGAAAACCAATTGGAGAAATCATATATAAGCTACACTCCTACACAGAGGTACAAAACACTACAGACACCAAGTAACTGCATATTTCTCTGCGAATAGTGTTCCCAGCCCTGAGTTTCCAGTAGACAGTTTTACAGTTTCACTATTTTTGAGCAAACTGCTTAGACAAGGGATTCAGCAGGAGGCATCCTGCCCTTCAGTTGAGCCACTTTAACCATCACCTACTTGGATCAGAAATAATGCAGGGAATAGTATTGCATAATTTTCTGGTCAAGAAGCATCATTGAATCCTGTTCTAAGACACTCTGAACATTCAGAGTCACCCTGAAGGAGCAGGATATGAGGAGTGGGCAATGACAACTCCTAAGTAGCCGCCCAGATCTCAACAGTAGATTATCCTAGTTTGCCCTCTGGTTGACGTATTGAATAAGAGGTTTGGAAAAAAGATGGTGTGAAGAAAAACTTGGTGACATCGTATTGAGTGGTGCTGCTCAGGAGTTGCTGGGCAGGAGCTGATAAAAGCAGTGCTATAGGTAGGTATGTACTGTGGGCTGACAGAGCTCTTGGTCTTCAGTTCTCTCATGGCAGAAAATCCTGGCTGTGGGACTGACATTGGCCCTGTTACTGATGAAGAACTCTTTAGGCTTAGTTATTTAACAGCAGTGAATTTTCTTTGGTGTCTTCTTTGGTGCCTTAGATGCCAGGGGAAGCTTAGGTGGCATTTTCTGAGTTTTTCTTTGGAACTTTGGTGCTTCAGTGTATCATCAAATTCCTACTGGGTCAATCCTGCCCTCAACTGAAGTACCTGTTAGCTGTTAATTTCAGTGGTGTCTTTAGCCTGGACTCCCAGACTTTTGAGCAATATCTCAATGCCAAAATTAGTAGTAAATCTTGTGATAGTCCCTCTTTAGTCTGAGATTATCAATGCCTAACTGTTTTCATGTGAATACTTGAACAAGCTTCAGATGATACATTCCTATTTTCCCCTCTGTTGGATAAACCAGAAACCAAAACCAGAGGATGTTCTATATTCTGCACATATCCCATAACCAATCACTAGAGCCATCTTGTTCCAATCTACAGTGTATTTTTAATGGATTTATTGTATTGGTTTTTCTTATCTAAGAGTCTGTCTTTTAATGCTTTTGGTAAGCTTTCTCAGATTATATCAACTTCCATGGTTGGTTTTTTTTGGGAAGGAGGATGACGACAGAGTATCCAAACTGTAAACACACTGCTTGTAGGTCAGGAGGAAACTTGTGTAGTTCTGTGAAGCTCCTTTTTAGTTGATTTCCTGAGCTGACAAGTCATGTAGCTTACCTAAAACTAGCTCTGGTATCTCTGTGCTACGTTGTAGTTTGTGGGTGCATATCTGTGCAAAGGAAGTAACTTCTCCAAGGTTTGTTTCATAGACAAACACTGCTTTTCATAACTCATTCTTTATATTTAATCCTAATTTTGTAAAAGGAAGGATGATCTTGCAGTAAAATAAAAACCTCTGATCAGGAGCCCTGAGTTTGCTGTAGACTTCTTGTGCAGAGATGTATGATGATATATTATACTTGCTTACTATGTAGGCAAATTTTTTTAATCTGTGCCTTTCAGAAAAGCTTAAAGGATATATTTTGAAGGTGTGTGGGACATTGAGGTGTTGTGTAGCTGAGCCCATTGAATACACAGATGACGAATGCCTATTCGTGTTGTCAGTAGCAGCTGAAGCTGGTTTTTGTAAGCTGGTTCAATCTGTCTCCACTGTAAAGATAGTCTGTGGGTGCGCAGGTTATTTCCACAAGGACATCTGTGACTCCACCTTTTTACCTGTCTATGTTAAGCCTTTTGGAATTACGTATATTTTTCTCGCTTTCTTTAGCTGTTTGTTTTTACTACGCTCCTCCTCTTGCATATTCCTCATAGTTCTGAATAATTGCCTCGCTTTTCATCAGATTTGTAATGGTCCTTACATGAATTGCATAATATTTAAGCAAATAACCCTGTTTTGCCTTTGCCTCTGTAGAAGTCAAAAGGTCAAATCTACATTTCCACCACCCAACCAGTGGTTGTACCAGTGGTTGAGAGGAGGAGGAGGAGGAGGAAGAGGTGTAGGGTTTTAGGACAACGTTGGCTTGGTTATCCACCCTTTTGGCTAACATGCTTGCAGCGGCAGTCATGCTGCATGAGTTGAGAGTAGAACAGCCTTGGATTTGAGCATTTGGAAGACCAGCTCCTTACAGGTGAAAGTAGGGGATAAGGAAGTTGTGAACAGGCTGTGCAGCTAGAGGGTTAGTCTGGAATAATGCAGGGTTTAACACCACTGAGTTAAAGCTATTTCTGTCTTGAAGCACTGAAGTCTCTGTGGGAGTCCTGAGTGGTTCCACTGATGAAGTGGCCTCAAAGACTGAGGTGAAATAGGGTGTTTTCTCAAGCTGTCACATCACCTTTATCTGCAAAGGGTAGGAGAACCCTTGAGAGAGCATTAGATTCAGAAAACTTTTGATTGGGATGCAGGAGGAGGCAAAGACAAAAGGATGGCATCTGAGCCTCATGTTGTTTGATTCCATTGCTGCAGGCATATGGAATAAAGCTATATTTGAAGAATAGATTAAAACAGTGAAGTCCAGATGCTTATTTGAAGATTTTAGGGTCCTATCAAGCATCAGTTTTTAATTTTAACTGCCCATTGTGATGGGCTTCCAAAACAACAGTAGGGTTGATTGGCTCCCAGGGGGCTTTTTGTCAGCCCTCTCCCAAAAGATGCGTCTGCACAATCGGAGCCTCTCTGAGCATTAGGGTCCAGGAGGAACATGCACACGTGGGGATATCCAGACACGGCTGGATTAGCTCGGCAGTGGTACCGGGATTCTGACACAATTTGGGCGGCAGCACCGCACTTGTGTGTCCGTGTCTCTGAACTCCTTATAGGCTCTTCTGGAAACATAGACTGATGCTTGTTGAGCTTGGTGCTCATGATGTCCCACATTTTTGGGGGGCACTTTAAACCTATAGCATTTCATTTCTGACAATAATGCCTTTGAGAAAGGTGATGTGATTTTTTTTTTTCCTTCTCTTTTTAGTTTGCTGTGTTTCTTTTTGCCCTTGGGAGTTTCATGGCATTTTGTTTGGAAAATGGAGCGGTGGTTTCTTCCTTACGTTGCGTTCTATTCATAAGTAGTTCATATAGGCATTTTACAAGAAATGTTAAGTGGCATGTTATGATTGACTTTGTTTTTCACAGTTTATCTGAATAGAGTGGAAATACCAGAAAGCAAGAACATGCTTTCCAAGTAAAATCAATTCCAAATTTGGTTCTCTTGCTTCTTGATGGGTTGAAGCAACTTTCTAGTGCCATATCCTTTTCCATGTAGGGGATCGAGGTGTTAGCCCTACTGAATTGCTACTAATACTTTCAATTTCTTTAACAACTGGTTTGGATGGTTTAATGAAACCAAGTGAAGTTTTTGTGTCTGACCCATCATCTTGATGTCTGTATTTTTCAGTTAAGAGAAGCAAAAGTGCACAGAGAGCAGGATTTGTTGAAAATGAGGTTGTTAACAGTTTAACTGCATGATGAACAGAGAAAAAGATATTGTGGTTAATAAAGATGTTGTGATTAATACAATAAAGATCATGCTTACTGATGATTTATTTATTCTGCCTTAATCCTGGATATAACTCTATGGGCTGGACTAATCCAATATTTTTACAGTTCTACCAGAGGTATGTAGGAAATGTTATTAGATGTATTGGAGGGACAGAGAGATGATTGAGTGCACAGTAGATAGACCCTGTGACTTGGAGAGAGAAAAGAAAAAAAAAAAAAAAACATTCCTGGCTTTATCATCTAAGATATCAGTTTCCCCCACATCTGGAGTAGAGACTTAGTATTTTAAGAGGCATGAGGACCTTGGTGATAAAAGATAAAATTGAAAAATGAGAACATCTGTTTCTTTATTACACAAGACAATATAAAGTCTGGAGTTTAGGCAGGAACATAATTTTCTGAAACCTCTTTTCAAAGATACGGTAAGAGAGAACATGTACATAACGGTATTGCAGGATCAGCTGGCACGTCGATAAACATTTTTCCATGGCTAAATTGTAGCTAATTTTGGTGAATGGTTATATTTACAGTCACTGAAATTTTATCATTCTTCAACTTCTGTCAGTCTTCTGGAACAAGGCAGTATGCCATGAATACGGACATGTCTTACCTCAGTTTATACTTCAATTCATTTGGGATTTTGTAATTTTTTTTAAAAAAAACCCAAAGTTTTTACTTTTTTTTTAAACATAAAAGGAGATTCCTAAGTCATGTGGGGATCTGCTTGGTGCAACACATTACCAGTGGTTCACCAGAGATGATATATTCCCTGTTAATACAGCGAGGTGGAAGGAAAATTTGCTAAAATTCTTTTTCCATTGGAAAATATTTAATCAAAGTGATCTTAATGTATTGTAATCACTTGTTTTCTCGCTGAGGAATTTAAAATGCGGAGTGGTAGCAGTGATTTAGAAGTTCAGATGCCTTGGTAAAGCAGAATTTCCATTCTCTGTCTATCGGCTTCAGTCATGGGCACGCAGTTCTGATTTCCTGCAGACTCGAGGCGGGAGGTAGAGGATGATCAGCTACGCTAATGCCCGCTGCTGGTTAATCCACTAATAGTGGTGGTGTTATTGGAATCACAGCAGCGCTTAAATGCTTCAGTGAAGAATGTGATCCGTGTGTGCCTGGGCACCGGGTGCGTAGGTAATAAGGAATAGTGTTGATCAAACGCCTGACTGAGCGAGTAAGGGAAGAGCAGAAGCTTTGTCAGCGGTGCAGAGGACAGCGGTCTGTGAAAATATTAGGAGGGCTGCAGTGAAATCCCATGCACTGCTCCGAAAAAGAATCGCATGCAGAATCACAGTAGGTGTGGGTTTTGCTCTTCCTTTTCTTCCATGTTGACCTTGCCGTGCTCCCTGAAAATTTCTCCTTTTTTTTTTTTAATGGCATCTTTTGTTACTGTTCTTTGTTCACTGGCTTCTTATTGTGCCCCCAGTGAGTAAGTGCGCCAGGAGCGACTGCAAAGGAGAGCGCTCACATTTATATTTATTGTTAATCATTTGGGCTCCTGGCAGGCCGCCTAATTGCCAGAACAAAAGGAAGCTGGGGAGAAGCATGGCCATAGCAGTGGCCCAGTGACTTTCAGTAAGATACATGGCTTATAAGAGCTTACCATACGTGGGGATAGTAAACATTATTGCTGCTTGAGTGTTCTCATGTGATCCTGAATAATGGATTTATTAAATATAATTCTCAGCAAAGCATAATTTAAAAAAATGAAGCAAAATGTGTTTAGCAATTTCCTTTCATGCATTGTTCAGGGCAGCCAGGAGAGTGGCCAATATATCTGTTAAAAAGCTTCTGGTTCAGAGACGTCCGCTTTGCTCTTCAGGTACATAATTCTCATTAATGTTAATGAGCTACCTGCAGATCTGAGACACAGAAGGGCATATTCTGAAGAATGAGATTTGTACATATTCACTCCATTTGGCTTGCTCTGTGAATATTATATTCCATATCTCTGTCAGAGGGCTGGAAATGGTTTTCCCCAGCAAGCCAAGGACCTGCAATATTTATGGGGTGTGTTTATTTTTAAATAAAAGGAAACACGTCTCCTAACTTGTTTCCACGTTTCTCTTCTCTCCTGTTGTTGGAATTGCATCTGTTGCCACATGTAATGCTCCAAAAGTGCAGTCTGAGTGGAAAAAGCTTTGTTAGATATTAAGGTATATACATTACTAGAGAGAAAGATGAAAGGAGGAATGAATGCTTGACCTTGCCTTGCAATCACTGGTGAGGCAGAAAGATCAGGTTTTGATCGCTTGCCCTGCCTACTTGCCAGTTTTAATAGTGCGTTTCTTGGATGAGAGGGTTGGAGGCTGTTTGATTAGAAATGTGTGAAGTGGCCACTGTTTGTGTTTGGAAGGGCAACCTCCCTGCTCTTCCCCTTGCTTCGCTCTGGCATCCCTGGCAGAAGCCTCTGTGGTCCCTGCGGTTCAGGAGCAGGAAGCCCCTGTCCCCCTCCAGCGTGTCTCCCCCTGGAGCTCAGCAGCCCCTCGGGACGTCCATCCCCGTAGCCCTGCTGTGGTCCGTGACTCCCCACGGCTGGGCCATTCCCTGGTCCGTGTGGCACGTGAGGTCTGCTGAGCTTCAGCCTGGTTGCTGGGACTGGGCTTGTGATAAGGCAGGTGAGAACGAGCAAAGGATGGAAGTCACCAGCGTGTGCATTTATTTATGGTGGCACTGATGTTACTTACTGTTGATTTTGCGTACACATATGGTTTACTGCTTTCTCCTTCCCCAGAATACAAATGAAGTTCTCATTAAATTTAAAACTTGTCTGTGATGAAAAATATTACTGAAGTCAGAGTCTTAGCTCACAGCGTTACACATAAGAAAACACTGATACTGCCTTTCCCTGCTGACCTCGTAGCTGCCCCTGGTTAATCGAGGCACTTTTTGTGCCGCGGCTGGGAGAGCTGGTTATGGTGCGGAGTGCTGTTCTGGGCGAGGTTTCCCTTTGTTTGCTTGCTTGTTTCCTCCCGTCCGCGATGGGCACGGTCACAGTGCTCACGTGGGCCGCTCCTCGCTCCTCCCGGCGCAGGTCGAAGCGCAACGAGGAGCCGTTTCCCTCCGACATCCAGCCCCGACCCAGCGTGTTCCCCAGGAGCCAAGAGCAGCGCGGCGGGCAGAGATGCTCGTTGGCATGGGCAGCTCATCCCGCTGCCCTGGACTTAGCCCCTCTCCCTGCTCTGAATGGCTGAAACAAGGTGCAAAAAGTGAACTAGAGAATCTCGTTGCTTTGCGCTGCCCAAGGCTGTTGCAAAGAGAACACATGAACGGGCAGGTGTTTCCTGCAGCGCAGATTTTGTTAGGGCAGCAGCTCAAAGCACTGGATAAGCACTCAAGCACCTTTGGAAATTGGAAGGAAAAGTGCAGCTTGCAGGACAGTGGTACCATACAGATCCCGCCCCACATGCCCCTTACCCCAGCATCCTGTTAGGTAAAGGTGAAGAAAATTAGAAGGGGTTGTTTTGGGGTGGTTTTTTTTTTTTGTATTATTTCCTTTTTTTAGTAGTGTTACCTTGCTATCAGGTGTGCTGCTTCCCTTAACAACTACAGCTGCATTGCTGCTCCGTAAAGCTGTGAGCAGCAGGACCAAGTTCATCTGCTGATGCAGGGAGACATTTCGCAAAATTTCTTACGAAAGAAACAAATCTTTGTTGCTATAAGCGTTATAGGCTGTTTTACATAAAAACAGCTGGCCCGGGCACATTGCGTTCCTGTGCGGATCCGACGGCTCAAGGCAGACGCAGTAAAAATGCCTTTGCTGTGGCTGGTGGCCGCAGGGAAGCAGAGCTCTGTGGTCGGGCCGGGGCGGCGGTCGCAAACAGCCGGGTGAGTAGCAGTCATCCTGCGGAAGCTGCTCCTGGTAGGTAAAACCTCTGGCAGTCGTCGTTGGCTAATTAATACAGCTGAATGTTTTGCATAGCCATGCTCCTCATTAGTGTGGCTCCCCAGGGAGACAGCTTTCTACTTGGGGAAAAAAAATAATCTTTTTGCTCCAGTTTTGCTTGATGATTTTATGTGCCTGCTGAAAAGGCATCTCACAGGCTGCGGCAGGACTCTGCCATTGCCTGTTCTCACCTCGGGTCCTGGCAGGGAAGGCACCTCTGCTTCCTTGCACAGTCGGACGAGTGGGAGAGACTCCTCCCCAGCAAGGACCAGTCGGCTCCTGGAAACGCATGGAATAAAGGGCAGGGAAAAAACCTAGCCCTCCGAAAGGGGTGCTTAATTGGAAGCGTGTTTGCACCTTCCAAGACATTTTTAGTAGGCTCGAAAGGCAGAAAGTTCATCTGATGCAGCAGAGCTGCTTATGAATATTCAGCAGCTTTCTTCCCTACAGATTTTGGCCAAGAGAGGTTCCCTTGGGAATAACTCCCTCCCTTTATTTATCTGATTAGTGTTTTCGCTTTTCCAGGTAATACTGCAAACTGTGTGTGTATAAAATAGACCATCCAGCTACATTATTACTGACTTTTAGAGCATCGCAGTCACAAATGGGGGTCTGATTTGCATTAGGCTTTTTCCCTCACGTGGAAATCTTTAGCTCTTTCCTCTTCCTGAGCAATAAGCATATATTGAGTTGAAATTCATAGGAAAGATCTATGCACTCTTCCCAACCCTTCAACATAGCAGCAATGCATTTTTTTTTTTTGTATGTATTATTTATTTTGGACCTGGTTGTATTCATATGCCGTTGTAGACGAGATCAGCATTGGCTAGGTTGGTCCCAGGCCTCTTTGGGAGGCCGGGGAGGAGCCTCCCGGCGCTGCTCAGCTTCGCTGCCACCGCTGCCTTTGTGCACGGCTTCTCCCGGGGGACTTCTGCAACAAAACGAATCACCCTTTCATTCTTCACGTGAATTCCAGGAGCTGTGCAGAGGCAAATGCCCCTGTTCTGTTGTCACGCGCTTGCCAATCGTCTGAAATCTGCTCGAAACAGTCACCGGGAAGCCACAGTTCATTTTGCTGTCACCTAATTGCGTGCACCTGCTGGTGACAGCAGTAAAATGTGATGTCTCTGACACGATGGCAGCAGATGGGGTGCTCAGCAGAGCTGCTTCCATTTTTCTTCCTAATGAGCACAGTTGTTTTTTTTCCCCTCCTTTTGCCATTTTACTGCATTGGTAAGATACAGAGATTCCAGGAAAGATGATGGATCCAGTGGCAGGTCCTAATGTGACACTGCTGCTGCTTTCATGTTTTTCCTAATAATGCATAAATCATTTATTCACATATGAAACTTTAATGGAATTAATGGATTGAAGAAAAGATCTTTGGAGAAGAAAGCCTCCCAGGAAATCAGTACCAAGGCTGCCATGGTTGTCATAGGGTGCATAGATGCAAAAGAGGCAAGTTTTATGGGGAGATACAGTCTCATTTCTTTTCATTGCTTTTTGATGTTCATGATTAAACACAGGTTTGTCAGTAGGGAAGTTTGTCTCTTTCCCCTCCCTCTCTCCCCCCTTGCCCCATTTCAGTTGATCTAATGGGAAGAAGATTCCTGTCCCTACATGCCTTGTCCCTATGTAGCCTGATGCTCATTGTGCAAATGTTTAAAAAAACCCACATAGTTTAACAGTAATGCATGAGCTGTGTGCAGTTGCTATAAAGATAAATCAGTGTAGCCAGCTAGGTGCATTATAACTGCAAATATGCTTAATCAGTAAAAGCAGCAGTCATCAATTTTCTGACAGACTGCTTTTAAAATGCTTATACATCAGAAAGCTGTGTGCCTTGGAAATGAATCCCCTTCAAGAAAGAGCAGGTCTGAAAAAAATACGCTGGTGTGTTTATGTGTGCATTAATATATATTTTTTTCTTTGATTGGGAAAGGTATGTAATCAAGGCCAGAACTGACTCCTAGAAAAGGAAAGATCAATTTTTAACTGTGTGATCATGCACAACTTCTTAAATTTGTTACAGAATCGTTAATGTCTGAACAGTGCTGTTGCCCATACAGGCCCAGGCACTGGCAGAAACGTCTTACTGCATAATATCCCTGAGGCAGAACAGAAGATCTCGGGTGAAATCCTGCTTCCAGGGTGGGCATTGTAGAAAGTCAGGTCAGGACATGGTTCCTTGTTGTTGTTCCCCACTGCTGTGGGAGTGGTGACCTGAGCAGTGGGCCTTATTTATTGGGTTAGGAGGGCTGAGGAATAAACACACCGTTCGTGAAGCTCTCTGAAGAAGCTTTGCGGGCACAGGGTTCTTAAGTATTTGAGCTCATGTGAATAGGTGGTGCTGCACATACAGTTCTGCAGCATAATGCTTTTTCTTTTTTTGACCGGTGTAAAATGCATATATATATATATATTTATATATATATATATGCTGAATTTGTTTCTCTTTTATTGGTTTTGCAATAAGGATCGTAGAAATCTTGATCTAGCGATTCCCTTTGAGCTGTGGTTTGTTTAGGGCTTTTCTAAAGCACGTAAATAACTGGGGAGCACGGGTTCCGTTAATAGCCTCTTAAGCACTTTGGAAATGTCTTCCCAGCGTTCAGTCCATAATTGCCAGAGACGCGTGACTCGGTAGTGCTGGATGTGGAAAGCTTTCTCAATGCGGGATTGCGACCGCTTAATAAGCGGGGGGGTTGTTTAAAGCATTCAGCAAACTTTGCTGCTACCCGCTGATCGGCGCGGCTGGGGGTGCAGATAAATACACTGTGTGAATGAGCAAGTATCGGCCTCATCAAAGCCTAACGAAGGCCATCAAAAATCTCCCACTGCGAAGGATGTTGGCTCAGACCTGTAACAAATAAATACGGGGGGAAAAGGCAAAGACTTTGAGCCACCCTTTATTCTTGTTGTTGGATAATAGCACTATTATAGTGTTAATTATCTTGTTTCCCAGTTCTCTTCCTCTCCCGTGCACATATTTGCACTTCCCTCTCCCTGAAGGTCGAACACAGTCTGAGCTTTCCAAGTACATTACAAAACCATCCATGGAAAAGAGGGACCTATTAAGTAGAGTTTTGCAGTGGATAGTTCCCTTCAATTCATGGAAGTAGCTGTTAAAATCACAACCAGCTCCCAAACTGGTTATCAAAAACTACTTCAGAAAGGTATCCTGGAGCTCTGCTCCATCTCCTGGTTCTACACCTTGGCCCTAACTCTAAAACTACTTGATATTTCTACAGCAGCAGGATTTTTGGCAGGGTTAGAGCTCTTGGTTTCTCTGCATATTCTGGCTCAGTTCTTACAGATTTTGTTGAGCTGCAGTCTAGGTATTGGTGGAGATGCATCCGCACAATGCATCATTTTTATTTGCTCTTTAATCACTCTCTAAATCTAAGTAAATGTATACATAGCAATAAATGCTCTGTGGTGTATTTGGTAAGATCAACACTCGTGTAGTAGTATAACAGCTCGTGATGGTCTTTGTTCTTTATGTTCCTGCTGCGAGGAGAAGAAGAATTTGGAGAGCGAATTAGGAAGTGTGTGGGCTAGTAAAGTCTCTGTCATAAAGCTGTCATAAACCTGTAAAGGTTCCTCACAACCTCCCCCTTTTTTTTTTTTTTCCTAGAAAACTCTAGGAAATCCAAAGTAGCCAAAGTTCAAAAAATTGAGCTTTTCTCTTTATTTTTTCTCAATACATGGCCATGTTTAAAAAGAAAACAAATCAGTGAAATACCTAATTTTATGAAATTTATGCTCTGAATAAGTTAAAATACAGAAGTATTCAAACAAGCTATCGAGGCATTTAAAACCTAAGCTTTCTTTTCTAAGTTTCACTTCCTTTCTACTAATGAGGTATTTTAAACTTGGATCAATACAGATTTTCATGGTATTTATTGTCATAACCCCTTTGTCTTCTTGATACAGAAAATACTACTTAAAGCAAACAAAAGGAAAGGGATCGAATGCACCTTTCCACATTTTTGTGCTCACTATTTTATGTAGTTCCCTAAAGCCATGCATGTATTCGAGAGATTATTAGGAAGCCCCCATATAAAACAACAAGCTTTTGATTTTGTTTATTCCCTCACACAGTAGGGAAATTTGCCTGCAGTTGTGACCTACACTTAGAGCTGAAGAATTGTAAAAATACAATTCATACTTCCAAATCCTCTTTGTATACATACAGATATGCATTGTTGACTTGCAAAGAAGTCAGAGATAGAGAGCAAGAGAAAGAGTTAGTCCTGGAGGCATTTACTGCCCTGTGTTTATGGGCAGCAGTAAGGCAGGCAGCACTCTGCTAAGATCTCGTCGGGAAATGTGATTGCAAATGCAGTTTCTTCTGTGTGTTTTCCCTTTTGTCTAAATATAATCCTACTCCAAATCTAAAAATAAGATCTCAAGAAATGACAGAAATATTTTCCAGATATAACATGAAGGCTTTCAATCACTATTTGTACTCTACGCTGTTACCCATATTGTGTACATATATTGTGTATGCTTAAAATTCCTGTGGAAAACACTCCAGGATCAAATCGGCTTTTGCTGCATTCAAGAAAGAGCACAAGCACACACAAAAAACCATCTCTTTTCCCTGAGTCCTGACTTGCCCTTTGCAGAGCAAGAGGAGTGATCTAGAGATTTTCAGATTTTTGCCAATCTCTGTGGTCTCACGGTTGTATTTTGGGAGCAGCTCTGTGGCCTTGCATCATCTCCAGCATCGTAAATGTTATCCCTGCTGTATAAATGACAAAGCAGGTACTGAAGTGACTTTGGAAGTGTGTAGCACTAAAAAGCATTAAGACTGTGTCTTTTAGCCCTAGTGTTCTACCTTTTCTGCATTCACAGACATGCAGGTGTTGGCAGGTGCAGACATGTCCTTCATATATATTCTCTCTCTCTTTTTTTGCCCAGGATGGTTTGGTGTGCAATTTTATCTAATATTAAATATCAGCAGTTTACTGGTCCATGGAAGCTGTGATGGGATGCTGGAAATTGTGTAGCAGGAGACTGAGAAATCTTTTTGAAGCACGCAATACAATCTAAAATAGTATCTATTGTATGTATTTTTCTGTGTACATGCAGATATAGATAAAAGTAGTAAGGCCAGCATGTTAGGTCATGATAGTAGCCCCTTCATCACTGGATTATACAGCTTTGTTGCTGGTTTTGTTTTGTTTTGTTTTGTTTTTTAACATTCTTTTTTTGAGAGAGAGAAGAGAGAGAACAAAGAAGAAACTCTCCAGAGGAGGACTCTGGAAGGTGAAAGGATGGTTGCTGTTGTTTCCAAGAACGGCAGCAGTAAATTTAAATGTGGGATTTGATCCAGACCTCATTTAAGAAGTAATGTGAGCAGCAGCTGGAAAATGGGGAATTTGCAATCCCAGCATCAAGGACAGCAATAGAAATCTCAGGGAATCTTTGGAGCTTCCCAGCTCTGTTATCATTTGGATGATGTTTTGTTCCAATGCGAAGGGCCAGAAGGAAATTCTAGAAAATGGTTGAATTTCGGTGAATGTTCTTACTGTGTTGGGCTGCTGTGTGGATCTATCTAGACTGGCTTAACTTTGGTGTGGACTTCAGCCCAATTATCAGATGCTGGTCAAGTGTGCAGGAAACAGGAACAAAGGGCCATCTTTAGAGAACAAATAGCATAGCCTCTCATCATGCTTTCTTCCGTCAGAGCTGAACATGATCAGCTTCTCCCATTGTAGTTGTAACTTTGGTCTCTGAAGATTATGGACGGCTCCGTCTTGAGCAAGGCTTGTGCTGTGCCAGCCCCCTGGGTCTGTGGCTGGGCACGCAGGTGAGGCAGAGCAGGCCGTGTTGCTTCGCTGCAGCTTTGCAGCAGGCTGCATCTCAGGTTGCCTTATTCAGGAAGAGGGAGCAAAAACCTTATTCGATATCTAATTAATATAGGATGCTTTTGTCAACCTTGGTGACTGAGGACAGCTTGGTCAAGTTGGTTCTTCCTACAGCAAGATCTGTGGTCAAGCTGATTCCTCCTACTGCATGATCTGTATGTATACTGCATGTATATACACACACGTATATATTTTCTATAAAGCCATTCCACATGGCTGTTTGGTGTAGGGATCTGTTTTTCAGCAATGAAAAAATACTCAGCCCATTTCTTCTTACTGTAATTTTGTTTCCATCAAAATCTGAAAATTTCAGTGTTGATTACTGCTCTAGGGAAATGGCGGTGTTATATTTTATTTGATCCGAGATTGGTCAGAAGATTTTGGAACTGATCACATTAAGCTTGTGAGCACCACCAGCAGTGGGCCTTCAGCCCAGCCTCTTCCTGCAACAGCTCTGCTAGCAAATGCCATTCGGGTATTTTTGTCACATCACTAGAAACTTACAGCTGAAAAAAGGTTTTAAAAAAAAAAAATCAATAGTTTTTCATGACTGCCTGAAGCTTTAGATTTGGCTCGCTGGGTTGGTTAGCATTGTTTGCTGAAGCTCTTCTGATGGTAGCAAGAAGGCATAAAACAGCCTATTTTTTGAAGCAAACGTTATCTGTGTTGAATTGTGTAAATTTTTTTTCAATTCTACATAACGCAGAATGATTTTTAGAAGCCTGTATAATCATCCAGGATGTACTCCTGTGTGTTTTCTTCATGTTTGCATTTGTTATTTTGCACTTATTTGCTTTATTTACTAGGAAAATAAATTCTAGCAATAGTAATGTCCTTAAAAGGATCAGGGGGAGAGGCAAAAAGGACAGGAAAAACTATTATGCTGTATTATACTTAGTACCCTTTATATAAATGTTCTTCAGAAAACAGTTTTTTTGGAGGCGGGGAGGTGCCTTTGTTGGGAGTATGTCGATTGCCAAACACAAGAAGGCAGCAAATGTGAATTTCAGAATCTCATGCTGCCATGACCTAGAAAACCTCTTAGAAAGCTCTCATAGTAGCACATGCTTACACTGTACTAGGTACTACAGCAGTGTAGTTAAATTTCATCATTAATATGTTTTCAAATATGACCAACGTCAGCACCAAGGTCTGCTGACCTAGCGTGTTCCTGTTCCCTTCATACTGTGTTCTCTCTCCAGAAACAAGGGAGATGGGGGGTGGGCTTCATCTCCACCTTCTCAGGCTGTGTCACAGGAAAGGAGGTTGAGCTCAGGAAACTTAATCGTGTTCAAAGAAGTGATCCCAGACATTGTGAAGAAGGCTGCTTTCCCTCGGCCAGGAAGTGCTCTAAGTCCATCTCATCTCTTTGCTTATGAAACATGTATTTTAAAATTTCACCTTGGGCAGGAAAACTGGGGAAGGAAGGTAGTAGGAGGAAAAAGAGGCTATAGTTGGTAGTAACCTTTAAGATTTATTTTGTGCTTGCAGAATCCTTATTGAGGGCAGTAGTGGGAATCGCTCGATGGGGTCGTCTTGAGGTTGCTGGGATGACAAGTGTTCCATCTGAGAATGGCAGTATATGGGATAAGAGCATAGTGTTTCATAAATCCAGGGCTAAACAACTTCTGTGTTAAGAACTGCCCGGCTGGTTTTCGTTTGTTTCCTTGTTTTATGGCTTTTCTAGGAGCTCTTATTATAGGTTGTTGAATAGAAATGGCCAGAAAAACATGTCTTAGATTATAGATTGCATTGTGAATCTTGGAGGTTGAAGGCCACTCTTGCTGCACTGCTATTAGCTCCTTTTTTTTTTTTTTTTTTTTTTTCCCTTATCTTTACAAGCAAGCCAAAGTCCATTGCCCAACAAGGATGTTAATGACAGAAGAGACACTGGATATGAAATCTTTACCTCAGTGTATTAGCTTTTGGGTTAATCCTTATGTCAAATAACTGTGAAAATACAAAGTGCTCTATAGCTTTTGGTCATGCTATTTTTTTCCCATTTATTTATTTTTATATAATCATAGGATCTTTCACTTGTGGATTTTAGGTCAAGTCTGCCTGAGTTGCATGCTGTGGCTTCATACTTACGTTTCATTAACTTCTAGTACAGAAAAAATTGTTCATAAGGAAAATACGTGTCAATTTTTTTGTCCTATTTTTTTCCCTCCCTAGTTACTTACAGTTAAACCTAAATCTTATTTGTTAGCGGTACTGGTAGGTGCATAAAGGTAAGCTTAGTAGGCAGTGAAAGTTTTGTAATTTTAAACAGTCAATCCATGATGCTTTTTCAACTATTTCAGCAATGTGTCAACTGGTGAGACCAGCTTTTTGGATCTAATGAAACTTTCTAAACAATTCTTTTGAGGATAAACAAGAAAAAACAGAATCCTACAAACCCCCCTTGGGATAAGCATAGACAGACATGTAGCAGTGACAGCTCAGACCTCAATGCAAGTCTTCCTGAATGTTTACCTACCTTTTCAGACAGGTTTGGCAGCCTGTTACTGATTTTTCTGTAGTGCCATAGCTGCTCCTAATATATGCTTACTGGGGATTGTGTGTGCTATATAACACTTTCATTAGTGACTGCAGAATAGGTGCACCCTTAGGTACCGTACCGAGTTGGCACATTGCTCAGTATTTTAGCTTTGTTCTTAGTAGCTCTGCAGATCACACAGTAAAAGATCTGTCCGTGCATCAGCAAGAGGCAACTCACCATTTCACTACAGCTAAGTCAGGTTTGGAATCATAGAATCACTAGGGTTGGAAAAGACCTTCAAGATCATCAACTCAAGACCTTCAAGACCTCATCAACCGTGAGGCTGAAATTCCCCTACGGCACCTAGGGGATCAGGGAGCATTGCAGAGGTGGCGTGTCTGGCTCCTTACCACTCTGAATGTTCATCCTACAACTGCACCAGTATCAGCTCCTGAGCTAAGCGGTGTCGGGTCCAAGAGATGCCTTGGATTCTGCGAGTTGTGTTAATTCCACAAGAACCAACTCAGTGAGATTAGTAGGAGTAAATAAACAATCATTTTAATTACTTAGGTCAGTAGGGTCTTATTCCAAACATGAAAGAAAGTAGATTTACTGATTTTTTTTAAAAAAAGAAGCTGTCATTTTTATTTAGATTTCAATAAAAAAAAAAAAGAATTATTTGAATTGAGCTGTGAATCAGTTGCTCTGTAGAGAGAGTTTCCAAAGAAATTAAAGAATAAATTGTCTGGCATAGAAGTTGGCTCTAATTAAGGTCAATCGTTCTTTATAAGTAATTAATCAGGAATCCTGATTATGGTTTACTCTCTCTGATAACAATAAACACAGCATTATTTTATTTTTATGGTTAGAACAAGTCTTTTAATTGATGATGTTCTGCAGGAAGAAAGCATCCATCAGTAATACAATTGATGCACTGAGAACATTATAAATTAAACAACGTTTTGTAAATCTAGAAAAAGTACAAAACTCTGCAAAGCTCAAGAATGAACTTAAGTCTGTAAACTTGACACTTGTATAATTTGTTGCTTTAGTAGGAAAGCATGTTGGCTACCAGTAAATGAGGAGGCAAGGTCTTCCCCTTCAGGTGACTGTAAATATTATTTAATATTCCATTAAAATCCAGTTCAATACTCTGCTCATCATTGTAGCATCTGAATACACTTCAGTAAGGATAGTGCAGCGTGACAGATCCTTCATGTTCTTTTGTATTCTCATTTCTTACACAGGGAAGACAGTGCTTGTAGTAGAGTGTTTTACCTCTTCATTCATACATGGAAGGACACATATGCTGAACATACATATGTACAAACATACCTACACAGAGGCACCTATAGATCATGATATATGAGTATCAATGAAAGAAGGTGGTGGAGGTTTTGATGTTCACTTCATGTCTCAATCGCTTAAAAACTTTTTTTTTTTCCTAGAGAAGGTTCCTCAAATGAAGATGTTTCACTGTGCAAAGTTGTCTTTGTCAGCCCTGGGGGTTTCATTAGATTTGCTTGTTCTGGGCTGAGGAGAGCCTTGAGGATGACAGTGAACATTTGAGGCTCGTTTAGGAGGTTTAGGTGACACTAGAGTTGGGACCGGCGGGCAGGTTTGCCGTGCTGGGTGCCCTCTCCGTTCCCGAGGGGCAGGGTCCTTGCACAGGGCTTGGTGCGAGCAGCTCGGGGTGTGCAGAGCAGCACGAGGAGAGGGGAGAGTTGCCCCTCATGAACTCTGGTTTCCCTTCCAGAGATGCGCGTTCGCTTCCGTGACACCGTGGTGTATTGGCTAAGGCTTATCCCACCCACAGTGTAACTGTTTATCGTGGAGTCTGCTGGCTTATGACATCCCCCTGCCCTCTTTTTTTAAGGTCTGTCAGTAAAATTAAAACTGCACATGTGTGAAAGCATAAGAGTTGCATGTCTAGATTATATTAAGCTTCTCCTATCCTTCATCTTGGCCACTAAAGCCAGAATTTTAATAAAAGTAGTGGAAACAAAACAGCATTTTAGCAGCTGTCTGTCAAATATATACCATCTCATCTCCCTTCAATATTCAGATACGTGAGAGTAGCCTTAGGAGGCAGTATTGCTGAGAAAGTGGAAGACTTGAGAGAGATCCCCCTAATTTCACAGTTTGACTGTTTCTGTAGTGGATTCAGTGGAGATGCTTATATTTTCTAACTTGTGGAGGTATTTGCCTGATATATCAACACCACCAAGAGAAAAAGAAGTCAGGCTAAGAACAGAAGTCTGGAATGAGCTGTTCTTGAGGTTAGATTAATGCCCTAGCAAAACTGGTTGCTAGTTGCCTAAAATAACCTGTTTGCAATGTGATAATTTCAAATAATAGTGCAAGTCAATTGTAAATTACATAAGAAACCAAGGAATTGAACCAAAAAAGTTACAATGTTAAATTTCCATGTGTAATTTGAAGATAATGATATATTTTGCAATTTTGGCTATTAGTGGATATTGTCAAGCAAGTATTTATACACTGTTTGAGTTTTTTTCTTAAGTATCATTGTATTTAAGAGGACAAATAAGATTGATCCTAATGCTGATAGTTCCAGTGAATGCAACAAAATTCTTGCCTGTTCCTTGTGTCTGGCAAACATTTATACTCGGACTGCACTGGTTCTGTTATATGCAAAATTCCCTCACTTAAAATTTAAGTTAAGGGTTAAATTTTGTTTCATTTGTTTTGGCTTAGCCTTTTCCAATATATGGCAGATTTATTTTTAAGTACAACTGCTTTTATTTGCAAACTTCTTACATTCTGAAGAGCATACTGTTGAATATGCTCATGCTATCTTGCGGTGCTCCCTTTGAAGTTTTTTTTTTTTCTAATAGAAGTTGTCTACAAGGACTTAAAATCTTCTATACACAGACCTGTCAGAGCTTCATGGCAAAAAATGCATTCTTTTCCTCAGTCTTTTTTATAAGATGCCAAAGCAATGTCATTCAAACCTTGGGGGCTGCTAGCAGCAGCAGCAGAAGAGATCGGGGAGGTAGCGATCAGATGGTGCTTTTACCCTTCCAGCTACTGGTTGGATTTCACAGTCCAGTCAACGGTGTTTGATCACTTCATGTGCAACACGTATTCAGTGTAAGAATTTCCACATACTGGGCTGCATTACGTGATCAAAAGAAGCGAGATGCTCTGTTGTAGCATTGCTAATAGGATACTCGGCACTGTGCATCTTGGCACAGCACCCGGTGAAATTGTCAGGTTGCTTTTGATTCTCAAAGATCTTCCCAATGAACAAAGGTAAGATAAAGGAAACTGCTATCATTGAGAAATATGCATAATATTAAAGCTTGTCAGCAGATGACTCCATACTTGGTGATAAGAGAAAGAGAACTGACAGCAGAAAAAGGTGGGAATGCTCAGAAAAAGAGAGGCTATGGCTGGAACTTGCTTTTCTGCAGATGGTGAGTGCGAGGCCTAATTGCAGTGTGCTGGAGCTCTGCAGTCTGCTAAGCAGTGTAGCTGTGTCGTCTTGAACAAAGCCCTTCCACTTCTGCTGTGAGAAGCCCTTCAAGGGACAGAATGGCAGGCAGCAGTTTTCATTAAGGCTCAGCAGAAGTTATCTATCTAATGCACTTCTTGGCTTGTAGTGACTTTCTATGGGGAGGTTTGATACAAATAGCCCTTTGACCCAGATTCTTAAAAACTAAAATGTTTCGCTTGTGTTTTCAGGTACGTACATGTTGATCATATGATTATTAGTCATCTATCATGAACGCCTGTGTGAGAATTTGCTTCTGATCCTAGTTAAACCTCCTCCTGGCTGTGGTTTCATCACAGAATCTCAGAACGGTTAAGGTAGGGTGATGTGTAGGGATCATCTAGTCCAACCCCCTGCTCAAGGGGAGCACAGGAATATCTGGAGCATGTTCCACAGGGTGGCATCCAGGTGGGTTTTGAAGGTATCCAGAGAAGGAGACCCTACAACCTTTCTGGGCAGCTAGGCTAGTGCTGGCTAAACGGCCGGCAATGTTCCAGCACCAGTCTGGACACAGCACTACCTTTCCTTTGGCATGGCCTTTCTAGCCCCATCTGCAGGGGCCTCCAGGCTTCCTCTCTCTATTAACCCTAACCTTAGCCCTAAGCCTGATGTCACCAGGCTTAGATTTGTCTCGGGCACAGGAATTATTAGAAGAGGCCTGCCAGGCCTTTCCAAGTACGGAAATCAATATCCTTTAAACAGGGCAATTTCCAGTGTGAAGTGTATTGTGCTGCTAGTAAGACGCTATTCCTGGTGTGTGGTGGTTTGTTTGTTTTGTGTGTGTGTGTTTGTTTGTTTGTTCGGCTGTGGTTGGCTATAGCCGCAGTGTCAGGAATCTTCCGTGAATTGCTGTAGTGCCAAAGCACTGCATTGAAGTTTTGCCCCAAGGAAACCTAGCCTGAGTTTTCAAATGTCCCTCTGTGCATCCGGAAGGCTGTTGGTGCCTGTGAAGAGAGGAGCTGTGTTGGGCTGGAGCCCAAATTAGTCATTGACTCTTCAGGGTGGGCACACTGTGTTTGAGGTGCACATGCGTCTGCCAACACGGAAGAGGAAATGTGTAAAAGGAGAGGCCAGGGATGGGAGTTATCTTGGCCACTACTTTAAAAAAAAAAAAAAGTTCCTCCCATCTGCTTCCGATTACATGATTTGACATAAAATGTCTGTAATCTCCTCAATTTACCTCTAAACGCTCAGCACCACAGAGACTCTTTGGGTGAGACACTGGGAAGGTTAAGGGATTTCCAGGCCGTATGATGTTCTGACAGTGAGTGCAGTGTTAAGAGCCGACTACCTAAATTTTTCTTTACTGCATATTTTGGCAAGAAAATTTAATTTTGCGTACTGCAGTAATGATGCTGAGTGGATAATAAGATGCAGCGTGCTGTTGCTGCTGCAGACTCTACACCATATGTTTTCCTCACTATTGCATTTTTGGGGCTGGTTGTTAGGGTAATTGTATCATCTCAGTAATTCATCATCAAAATAACTTGCAATAATGCAGCTATGATATATAGCACTAAGAATTACCACGTTTATAACTAAACAGATAAAACAGTGCTATCTGAAAAATGAAGTGACAGAACTGCAGTTTTATAAATATTTCTATATTTTCTGCTTGCTGAGTTTTATGTGTAAGTTGAATTGCTAGAACAGTATTTAAAATAGTCTGTAAGGGCAATTATTTCAGAGCAGAAAATGATAAAAAATATTATTTCATAGTAGTGAAGAGCAGATGTCTCCTGTTCTGCCATGCTGAGACAGTGAATGACTTCCTGATGCCTTCTTTCCAGCCTTCTCATTCTGTGGTCACTTATGACATTTGTGACCAAAACAAAAAAGTCGTTTCCTCCACTAATAAGCCACTCTAGGTATTGTTTTTTGAGAAATGCATTGGTTGTAAATTAGTGTGTTGATAGGCCCATTTTCACTTACCTATTTCCAGGTTCATTAGTTTAAGGCTAGACCTGCCTTAATTTTTATGGCACATCATTTGAGAATGCGGGTACTCTGTGAGTGTCCCGATGCATTTCCATACCTAACACTGTTACAGTGATAGTGCTATTTCTTATATGTTAATCAGGGGCATCTGATATGCACCTGATATTCAGGTGAATAGTGAATTTGTATTATCACTGTATTGATTTAGCAAGTATAGATAACTAATGGCGTGAAACAAAGGTCATTTAAAGGCTTAGTTTAATGATCTCACAGAGCTTCTGAATAAATGTGAGAAAAAATAACTATCTTTTTCTTCTGCTCCATTTCAACAAAATACATGAGACAAAACGGATAGAGGCTGTCAAAATTAGGAGGAAAAAGGTGTGTTGCTGCATATTTATAATTACGGATCTGTTTTCCGAGAGCATAGTGTTTTCCACAGCATCGTGTTACCAAGCTGACGTTTAAAACTAGATTCCAGTGTGCAAATGGGTACTTGTGCTTTGGTCAGATTTGGGATTCTAACTGCAGTTCCAGTCAAGCAACAATATCCTTCAAATCGTGGAAAAAATCTTTTTCTTTAATGCAAGCACAGTATATGGCAGTCTTCCCAAAGGCCTCAGAAACCAGTGCAGGGTCTGATGGAGGATAGGAAGGAAGAAGAGCCAAAATAAACAGGAGGCTGGGCTGAAGGGAAGCGCTACTTTGCCCCACATTACTCAGATCACTAAGGATTTGGTACAAATGTGTGAAACTGAGGGCAATGATACCAAGTAGCACATTTCCAGCTTAGAAATTTTTTTTTTTAAAGTGTGGGATTTAAGATTATTTTCTGTTCTATATGTTCGTAGATGCTATAACCTATAGAGTTTTAATATTTAAGCTTTTTTGTACAATTATTAGAACTAGGAACTTGAAAATAAGAAGTGAGATTTTCATATAACCGACAGCATCTAGGAAAGGAAAGAGAAATTTTCTTTTTTTCTTCCTAGTAAATGTCTCAGTGTTTGAGAAAAGCAGGAAAGTAAACAGCTTCAGGTTGTCAGATGCCAGCCTGTCAAACCCTGAATATAAGGTGACTACACCACTATCAGATACAGGCAAAAAGATATGTTTCTTTCTTTAAGTGTCTGCGTATGACTGGTACTTTTGGCTCTAACTCTGATAAAACTTTCAGGTCCCTCATACCTTTCCTACAGTAAACCATTCTTGGTAAAATTTAGATTAAATATTTTAGCACTTTTCATAGACAAAAGCAGTACCAAAAATATATGACTCCCATTTTTGAGGTTGTGAACGATGTAATACCTGAAATTGAGTTTTAAAACTTATATCCAGAAAGGTAGCTTTTTTTTGGTTTTGCCATTGGAATATAAAAGATGGATTCGTTCAAAGAACTCTTCTCAGATGCTTTTTATTCTTATGTCTTTTTCCAAGAAACACTCAAACTGTATGGTAACAAGAAATGTTGACTATGCAGGATATGCATAACTATTCTATTAATCTTGGAGTCGGCATGTATATTCTGACTATAAGGTATCCATCCCCTTGTTTCTACAGCGAGCAGTATACATTTTTGCATATGCCTTTCCTTACTGGAGTCAGAAGATCAATAATTAATGATATCTGTATACATTATTAGATAATGTATCTTATATATTCATTACAACATTATATGGAACATACATGCCTTATATGGAGAATTAGCCTCTGATTTTAATTAGAGTGCAAATGATCTTACTTTTCCCACAAAAGCCCAGTAAATTTATTCCTCAAAAAAATCTGGGAAATGGGTTAGTTCTAACGTTTTGTTCTTGCATTCACCAGCAAGTCGTGCTGCAGGGACCTGGCTCTGTAAGATGCAAGCTGGCAGGCTTGAGCTTTTTTTGCTCTCTTTCTCCACCTGTGGGAGTCGTGGTTTTATTGCTTTTTCCTTGGTTGTAGTTAAAGGTTGTAAGTAATATGAGCTTAGGTTGTCTGTGTTCTCTTCTGAAATGACCGTTGTGCCAAATTTGCACACACTTAGGTTTGACTGATTCCAAAATTACTGCTACAGAGAGCAGTAAGAGCTGTAAAACCTTGCTGATGCCCTAGGAAGTGCCATTTTTCTGGAGACATATATATGCATATATTTATACTTCCATGGGTTTTACTGCATCTGGAGTTGGCAGATAGGCAGTATTGGACTCTGGTCCAATACTCAGTAGGAAAGAAATCCTATCCCATCAGCTCTTGAGTTGGTTGGTATTTCAAGTTTCTTGCTTGCTTCTTAACAGGTTCGTTAGCATTGTTAGTTTGTCACAAGCCTGCTGAAGCCCAGCCAAGTCTGCAATTCATAGAACGCCTTTCAGTGTATTCTGATAGAGTTGCTCAATTACAGTAGTGGTTTTGAAGATTAAATATTTTGAAATGTTTGGTATTTATGCATGCATGCAAGCTGCTCTTGGATCACAGAATCATAGAATGGCTAGGGTTGGAAGGGACCTGTAGAGGTCATCTAGTCCAACCCCTCTGCACACGCAGGGTCTCCTAGAGCATGTGGCACAGGGTGGTGTCCAGGTGGGTTTGGAAGATCTCCAGAGAAGGAGACTGCACCACCTCTCTGGGCAGCCTGTTCCAGAATGCAATAGACCTGCACAGGCACAACACACGTCTGTCCAAAGAAGAGTGTGGTGAGCATCCCGTTGCTCATCCGTAGGCAAGGCATGTGGTGGATGATGATGGTTGTGTCAGGACTCAGCATGGTTCGATTTGGACTTCCATGTAGTTTCCAGAGGCAGAGCAGGACACTGACATTGCTTCTTGAAATGTTTTGTGTTTCTCCTGAATGATTTCTGCTCTTCTGGCTTCTCTGATAAAGTCTATAAGAGATTCCCCTGTCTCCCAGGGATCTGCACACTCTTATTTTGTCCTTCTTGGCTAAGATTAGACCAAGGCATGGTGGGAAAGGGAATTGATCCCTTTATCATACCCTTACAAGGGGCAAAATTGAGAAAAATGAAGTATAGGCTGTGCTGGGTATTAGTAGGAAATGTTAACAGTGTAGGGCCCTGGGTATATTTTACCAGGGGAGTTATGAAATGATTGTCTTTGCTAGGGGATAAACGTAACTCCTAAAAGCTTGAATGTGAAATGTAGTGCCCTTCCAGACTGCTGGTAAGGGTAAGGTTGTTCAAGGCTATTGCTGATTTATTGAGAGACTAAATAGGCCAAGATTTTTCTACAGTGCTCATCCTTAGGGTGCTGGAGAAGGAACTTCTCATTCAGTAGTAGTTTCACACCATTTCTGATGAAGAGTAACTTTAAGATTATCGATGAGCAACTTTTAAAAGTCTGGATCTGTGTTTCTACTGCTGCTCTTACGGTTCAGCTGAAGGAAGAAAAAAACAAAAAGAAAAACACAAGTCTGTTTAATGACCCAGAGCTGATACCGGGGTTATCTTGGCCTAACAGGTTACTGTACCTCAGCTACTCCATAATAACTATCTGTGAAAAAGGAGCACAATGAGTCAAATTACTGCATAATTATGCAAAGACTTAAAAAAGAAATCCACATATTCAGAGAGAGAACTCCTCATATACACAATAACTTAGTACTTTGGTCATGTCATCATCTGTCTCGGCCTCTCTGTGGCAAGTTCCATACGTCATGTATTATTTGTGTTTTATACAGTGCTGTGCACAATGGGGTTCTCAGCATGAAGTTCAGAAGTCAAAGTGGGAATGTAATAAAAAAGGAAGACTTAAAGTCAAAAATCCAGGTCTACATCTTTGTTCTATAGAAGATTACTTATGCAGCTTAGTCTCATAAAGTCCCCCAGGCGCTGCAGAAGTGTCATATGTCAAGAGTTCCCATCAAAAATGAAACATCTCCCATAAATATGGAGGTGTTCGAGTCCTGAGCCACAGTTACATTAGAAATACAACAATTTCCTGGCTTAACTGGAGTGAAGTTTAATCCTGTATGGAGTCTTAGCCAGCAGTAAGAAAAGATCCCGATGCTGTGTTATCAACTGCAAGATGGATATTTTGTGCTAATGTGTCTGCATATGTACTTGGTGTGCTGTATGCCACACTTTTATTCCAAGGCAAGGAAATCAGAGAAATATGTGTTACCACTCAGAGGAATGTGATGTGCAATGGCCATTTGCTGGTGGTGATCTTGGTGATATTGCAGCACTGCATTCTCTGACTTTGGAAAAGCTGTTGTTATGTTGGCTTTTTATCACTTAATTTTACCTTGTGCCTGTACCATTCAAACTCAAAGGGGTTTTCTGCCTTGCCAGTTTTGCTATAAAATAATGCATATGTGACAAAAAGAAAATCAGATATGCAGAGGGTATATTGTAAATACTGTAATTTGGGGTTGCCATAAAATTTGTCAGCTCTTTTTAAATGATAAAGCCTTCTATTTCTTGCAAGTGTTGAGGGAAGGTGCTTATGTCATTATCAGTGCAGGCAGTTTTTCTGCATTTCATAAATTAGCAGCAGATTTGCTTTAGAGCCAGGACAGCCTCAACGCGTCTTTTTATATGCTTCTATGTGAGCAGAGGAATAGAACAGGTGAAGCAAATAAACTGCTGTCTCTGTGGTAGGAAATAGGGGAAATCTGCTCTCAGAACTAGTTGAAATAAAGCAGAACTGCAGTTATTCCCCCAGGAGAAGCAGGAGATTGCTCTGCAACTCACAGCAGAGGCACAAGGTGATGCATGTGCTAGATGAGACGTTGTCTTTATTGACACCCTATAGAAATGGAAAATGGGTAGACCAGCCAATAGGGAAATATTAAGACTCTCAGCAAGGAGAGAAGAGGGATATTTAGATTATGGTTTATGCAACTGAGCAAAGAGAAGACATTTTTCACTGTCATTCTGCAAATGTCGACACAGAACAGGGCTTTTAAAGCAAGTATTGCTTTGGAGAGACCGTGGCTAAATGAGGGGAGCAACGTGTTCAGTGTGACGAAGACTACCATAGAGCTGAGAGGTTTCCTCCAGATATGCAAGTATGCAGGCAGAGAGCAAGTCAGTTGTGCTGAATCGGCTATGAGGGCAGGTAATAATTAAATAAATAAATTGTAAGAATTCCTGAGTTAAGGAGAGACTCCAGATAGCACAACACACGGCAATAGTTACTACAGGCAGTGGTGCTGGCAGAATGAGAGAGAGAGGGAGCTGATCCAAAAGCTGTGTGGTGAGGATGAAGCCTGGTTCTGGAAGAGGGGGGTTGAATGTCCCAGAGAAATTCGGTGTTTTGTTGTGACCAAATCTGATAGTGGAAAAACTTAAAAAATAACTTTCAGGAAGTAAGGACTGGTATCAAATACATGACACTTGACATAAGATTGCTGCTAATTCTGTACGGGCCCTAGTCTCATGCTGTGAAATACTACCTTTTTTCCTTAGTTTAGTGACTGCCCTTATTCAGAAATAGAACTGCTTACCACTTAGCCCTTAAACTTTTAATAAATATTAAAAGACTTTGTTAAACTCTGAATTTTTAGAGACTGCATTTTCATGAATAAAATACAATAATGAAAGCTTCTCCCAGTATCACAGAGGACATATTCCTTCCCCAAATACCTTGCATTTGTCTAGTGAAGTCACCACTGTTTCCTACCTTTGTAGCATCTGCAAAGAAACAAAAGGAGTAAAAGGCACATTGTAAATCTCCACAGGTAGTCTAGAAAATTGGGCTGGTGTGGATGTTTTGGTTGGGCAAAGGAAGCCCAACACGTGATGCAGCTTGTGTCACAGACTTCTGGAAAAGCTGTTCCCTTGATTTGGAAGGCAAATATTCATACCGTGACCCCTCCATGCACCTCTGTTCGGTGCACCCCATGGCTGGGCGGTCTCGATAGGAGCAGGAGCCAAGTCTCTGACTTTTAGGGAGAACAAGGCACTGCACCTCTGTTGCAATGACGTTTTGTTTCTCTGATCAGGAATTTGCTTGCTTGCTTTAAGGTGTACGTAGCACCCATTCCATCTGTGAAGACTGAGCACAGATGAGGCTTTCAGAAAGTAAGCGCCGGTTTAAGGCTTGGTTTTCAAATCCAGAAATTCCTCATGTGTCATGTGAGGTTGCAAGCTTTTAAGCCTAAAATAATAATTAAAAAACTGTTTGAGATGAAGAAGGGAGATAAAGAAACAAAACTTACTTGAGCCTTCCTCCTTTCTGCCCCTCAGTTTGGCCCCAGTCTCTGGGGAAATGAGAAAGCTCAATATTAATTATCAAAGAGATATCCTGGACTTAGTAAGCTGTCATTAGCACATGCAAGCCTTCAGAAGTTAAGTTAATCTGAGAAGAGAAGATGCTGTTAGAAAATTTCCCCTGAACAACATGCTGTCTCTTTCCTGCTAAAGCAACTCTTAATTAGTTCTTTTTTCTTCCTTTTTTCTTTTTTCCTTTTTTTTTTTTTTTTCTTTCTTCAATATACAGCACCAGGGAAAAATTGGAGTTAAGTTTAATGTTGGAACTGATGACATCTCTATTGAAGAGATCAACGCAATCATTAATGATGGGAAATACCATGTAGTACGTTTCACGCGAAGTGGTGGTAACGCCACCTTGCAGGTGGACAACTGGCCCGTTATTGAACGCTACCCAGCAGGTAAGGACTTCAATGATTGCGAAAAAGAGGGCGGGGGATGCGCGCAGTTTTGATGGTGGTGTTTCTCTCTCGATGCAATGTCAGCTCCTTCAAAGGGTTTTAATAGCTAATTAAGTAATTAGAGAGTCCAGAGCAATACAGTTCAGGGTGGTGGCATTTCCTAAGAGAATAATTAAAAGTGCACAATCTCTTTTACCACATTCAAGTTATCACTGAAATTGGAAAAATGCAATTATTAAGACGTGTGATAGTTTTGTTTCTTGTTTTTGTTTATCTTTAATGGATTTTTTTTTTTAGGGGGGAGAAAAGGCTTTGACAAAAGCTGCACAGTAAGGTGAATTCCCAAAAGAACTCCGAGTGGTGTGGAAAACATTTGCAGAGGAAAATGTCAACTGCTCTTTGAATTACAAGAGATTATTAAAACATTCTGAAACTTCTAAAGTTAACAGAAGTATTACAATAGGAGGAAAGAGTATCAGTTCTTACCCATAAGGAGGGAAAAAAAGCAATCAAATTAAAATGCCTTAACTAATATCCTTTAGCTTGTGCTTTATGCATGTGATGCTGATTACTTGAACAGGACCCCTCATATGAATGCAGGGTTTTGTGGATCAGGCCCACATTTAATTTCATACAAAAGCTGTGCATTAAAGAATGTGTTACTAGTAATTGTATTCATTTTTGAAAGCAGCAATTTTTTCAATCTCTTTCTTATTGAATAGGACTGCCAAGTTGTTAATGATAAATTATAAATCTGCATGTTATCTGTTACCTATTGGCATGTTTGTTTACGATATTAAAACAGAGGCAGCAAATCCAGAGATGTAAAGCTCTGGTTTGCACATTTGCTCTACCTAACTGATAGCTCTGATTTACCTGTTTAAAAGTAGAAAACTTGGAAGAGAGAGGAGAAAAGAGGAAATGCATAAGCTGTTCCATGTACAACGTTAGTGTTTAGATGATTCTTTGCATTTCAGTAGTCTGGATATTCACATGATAATTTTTTTTTTAAAAAAAGTGCAATATCCACCATGATTTTGAAAATAATTTATGATTTAAAAGAAAAGTGAAAATGTATCACAGATAAAACTATATATAACAAGAGTTGCTTAAAAATTGTGTGCTAGTATATTATGAAGGAGTGGCAGTACTGCTTCCTAAAAGCAACTAATGCCTTTAAATGACATGCACTTCTCAGAAGTGATAGACTGCAGGACATGTGTCCAGTTATGTTTCAGATATTCCTGTTTGCACTTTATTTCTCTTTAGGTAGATAAAAATGATTAAAATTTAAAGCACTTTGTGGATTCTTTGGCAAACTGTAGCAGAAATAAGATGGTGGAGGCTCTGGAGTCTTGTCTTATGTTCAAGCCCAGTTTTGCAGAAAGTGAAAAAAAACCCACAGTTTTGGTCTTGTTTGTTTTTACCCACATGCACAGCACATGAAAGTGTTTTTTGTTTGCTTGTTTTTACTTGTTTGCTCATGTAAAGTCAAAGAGACTGCAACAAGGTGGGACTGCGCTTGAGTTCTGGCGATGCTGGCACACACCATTTATACTGGACAGATTAATGTAGAGAAATGAGGGATTTCCTTGGGAAGGGATTAGTGGAAGGGGGAGAATATTTTGGCTTGTTACATTGCTTGTTTTAAAACTGCTGTTGATATTTATTTTTCTTTGGGTATTTTGTAGCTCTTTTGTAGTGCAACATCACCTTTGAAATCAGTCTTTCCTTTCCACCTTCCTTTTCCTCCATGCCCCCAGTAAAACAGCTTCTTTTATTGTTTCCTGCAGTTCTATAAAGCTTGGCATTCTTGATTTAAACCCTTTTTAAACTCAAGTTTCTTCATAGCCTGTATTGACACCTCATTTAGAAAAGCCTTGGGTCAGTCCAGAGGAGTGTGCAGCTGTTGAACAGGATAGAAATTGCTCTGAAGACACCAACACTGGTCCCATGCTCAAAGCTGTCACTATCCATTCCGGTAGGATTTCTGCAGGTGCTCTCTTAAAGGAATCGGACGGCAGAGTCTGGCAAACAGCACTGCATCTGATTTGGATGTTGCAGGCTTAGGGACTGATAGTAGAACTTGGCATGGCGATTAACCTGCTAACCTGCCCACGGACTGTGTTTTTGAAGGAGGACCTCTGGTTTCAGAACAATATGGACAAAATTCTAGCTTGCTTGGGTGAATGGGACCCCATCCATTTTCGTTTCATTTCAGTGCTGGAAAAAACATTGTCTTTGCCTAGTTTCCTAAATTCTTTCTTTTGTTTATTAATATGTATCAGTGTATTCTTAATTCTGTATCAATGTACATAAGTGCAGGCTTCTCTGTCCTACTTTTTCTGATAATTTATTGAAGAATAAACAAGTATGAGATTATCAGATTCATTAGTAAATTTGTTTTTCTTAAATACATTGAATTATTTCTAAAAAAAAATCATTTGGTTGTCTAAAGCAACCCAAAATATTAGTTCTTCCTTAACCTCCCAAAGGAAAGATAATACTCTGAATTATCTTCTGGATGAAGTCTCCAGCTACAAGATCTATTACCTGATTTTGATCAGTATTTCAGAATATTGGGTGAGGATTTTCTGAAAGGAAATTCTGGTCAAGAGCTCAGGAGTTGTCAGCCTTGCTGCCTTGATAGCGCTCACAGAGCCCACCTCAGTGCTGAAGATAAGGACACAGGGGATGGTCTCAAGGCCAGACCCCGTTGCTTGCTTGGCAGATCCCTGCAGACACTTCAGTTGGTGCTCAGAGGGAGCATCCTTTCCAGGAGGACTTTGGCACTGACGGTCACAGGAGCGTACGGGATTTGTCCGCCGCCCGAGCTCCATCCTGGGTCTCAGGAGCTGCCCACACTATTCAGTGTGCTGGCCAGGAGTCTGTAGGCTGGTGCAGAATATGGATCACTCCCTACCATTTGCTTTACTGGTGATCAGAGAATAGACACCGTGCACAAAATATGACTGTAGTGTTTCTGCAGTAGCTTTATATTTTTTTCTCCTAAAGTTGCGTAAAATGCAGAAGTGATTGTAGAAACTTGTTGAAATTCTAGCATGGTTCCCATGTACATGACTCTCTAACCTGCTAGACTAGAGTCTTATTTCCTCATGACTCTTCTGTTTGGGCCAATGCACGTTCAATTAGTATCTGAATGGGGACATGACTGAGTCAAAAGAAGTAGAGAGGGGGTGGTCAGTGATAAAACATGACTATCCTTGTGAAAACGGGTATTAATCCTAGACAAAAGGATAGCTTCAACATTAAGAAATGGGTGGATGTTTTTCAGAAAGTTAGTTTTAAGTACTTACATTCTTCTGGTTTGGGGTCAAAAGAGATCTGATAGAAAACCTCCATTCTTCCTGTTTTTCTCAGAGAAGCACTGAAGGGATGTGGAAGCACACTTCATTTTGTACCTTTTGATAAAAGTTCATCCTGTTTCTCTTCTGTCTCATAGTATCAGTTACTGGTGTGTAGTCTTGAGATTAATGGTATAAGGTTTTTGGTAGTTGACTAAAATGCCTACCAATTCTTCTACTAATTCTTCGAGCTAGATGTTTCATCTTAACTTAAATCAATGGAATGTCTCCTCATTTAATGACTTATCCCCTCCGCACCTTCTTTAAGAACTTTATTTTACCTTCACCTCCTCTTCAGATGGTGGTTTTCCTTTTACTTTACACAGCATGGTTTCTGATCATAGTAAGCAGGAATGAGGAAATTGCTGACTGTGTATATCAAAGCTCCTCATCAATAGAGTACTGCCATCTTCCACTTCTGTTCCTTTATAGTTTTTCTCTGCTTCACAAATCAGTTTTTAATTGCCCTCTCTCACTGTCTCTCTGCTGTTGTGACTAAGTTTTTTTTTCAACCTCTCTGGCCAGTGTTGTTGGGCATGGCGCTTCAGTATTATTTATGCTAAAATAATATATGCCTTTTGACCTGTGTGTTTGTGTCCATCATCTTTACCTTTTTTCTTACTTGCTTCCATCTGTGGGCAGAAGCATATGTCTTGCTTCTTTCTGTCATGCAACTTCCTTTATTCAGAGTTTTGATATTCTTACAATCAAATTTCTCACTTTAAGTCAATCTCAATGACAGATACAGGGAACATGAAGAACCCTCCATTCTGCTTGGCAGTGACGCTCACAAACTTTGAACAGTTCTCACTACTTGTTGGGAGCAGCACTCACAAAGGCAAAGTAAATCTGCCTTTTTGCTTAAGAGGACAATACAATGTGACTTTCTCATGACAAATTATTTTATTTCCCTTTGACATAGCAGTGTTCAGAGGGAAGAAAGGAGGATCTCAGGAACTATCTATTTGGGAGAGTATGGAAGGCATGTAAGCAAAAGCTTTATGTATAAATGGAGTCATGCCATAGATATGGCTCTAAAAAATTTAGTTCATTAATGTGAGGAAAGAGGAGACAATGCCAGCTGAATTAGTAGTTCTTTTGTTATTAAGTAATGCCTTGTCTGCTGACATTTGGAGAGAAAAACTTGTCTGTGTTCTTCACTGGGTTCCATGTGGCTTGGAGTCAGCTCTCCATGGGATTCTCTCTATTTTCAGGTCTCTGTCTGGGAATGTCTGTTGGCTGCCCTTGTTTATAGTTAAAACAACTCTGGGTTTATAGGCAACAGTAGGACATAGCTATGAATGTTAGCATACTTTTTTGGATTTCATGAAGTCTTTCACAAAGTTCAGTGAGTGAAAGTATATAAGGAAATTAAATATCATGACAATAAACTCAGAGGTCTCTCATAGATCAACAACTGGTGTTATCAGAACAAAGACTTGAATTCCCATGTAATGAAAATCCACGCAAATCCATTAATTTGGAGTAGGACTATGATCATTCAAAACTTAAGTTGTACATTTATTGATGGGAAAAATACAGAAGCAAGACTGTTCAACAGGTTCTGCTGGAAAGGCATTGTAAATACAAAAAAAAAAATTGATAAAGATAAGGCACACAAGTAAAATCATTAGACTTTTTGTAGAAGTTTTGAATTAATTGCACTGCTTTAGGAAAAATATTTAATGTTATTGTAGGTGTCTCATGGATTATTTTCACGAGCAGTCAAAAATCAAGCGGCATCAGAGATTGCTTAATGGAAATATTAATGACACTGTGTTTAAATACACTTTCTTTCTAAACAAGTGGACTTTTTTTTTTCCATTCTGTATACTAGAAAATAATTTAGGAGGAAGAGGAATGCTTCCTCTTTCAGTGCTATTCACTGTTGTTATCTCTTAGTCACCTCCTTACATTACAAATTTTATATTTTTTCTACATACATGCTTTCCACAGTTCCTACATGGCAGCATATCAAATGCTTTACTGAAATCCAGAGCTCTAATTAATTTTCTTCATCTAGAAAATCTGTTAGTTTATCAAATACAGTGTTAACATTCTCTGGTAAAATTTCACATTTTTATCTCATTTTGCAATTGCTCCAGTCTTCAGTTCCTTACTTTTGGAATTGTTCTAAAGCCTAATGTGCTGCTAAACAAAATAGTTTGGCTGGATTGTTCCCTTCCGCACACACACACACACATGCCTTAAAAATGTTTTATTCTTCTAATCTGTAATCCAAAATCCCCGTGCCTGCTATTTTAAAAATCAAGGGTGGAGATCATCTGTCTCACCTTTTGTCCTAGGAGTTCATTAAGAGAGATGTATGCGACTTCCTTTTGGGTTATAGAGATTTACATTTCTATAGACACATTCCTCACAGCCAGTCCAATCTGTTCCCTTGGCAGCATTGCTACAGAGGGACCTCCCCTCTTTCTGTGGCCTTGTTTGTTTGTCTGGCTGAAGAACTTCTTGCTTTTCATGTTGTTTCATTTGAAAGTCTTGTTTGGGCTTGAGTTTTTGGTAAATGTTTTTGTATATTTACGGTTTTGATCCTGAAAAAATACTGTTTTCTTTGCTAATAACTTGATTTTTTTTCCCTTCTGTTAAATCTCTTCTGATTCCAAATATCTGCAGTAAAGTAGAGTAGCTATTCAGCATAACAAATGTCTCTAGTAAGCCTGGTTTCCTGCATCTTTTTTTTTTAGTGGATTTAATTCTGCTCATTTTTTGGTTATGGTTAAATGCATTTTCTAGTGTGTATCTACGTCTCACTTTCAATATAACTTTATGGTTCATTAGCAAAAATGGCAGTTCATTTTCCTATTCTCTTTGGATGAACCACTTCTAAGGCTTATCCAAATGTTGTGGTTTTAAAAAGCAACGTCCTTTAAGACATTATGGAATTTTTCAATTCTTCAATGGTCTTTATTTAAAGAGCCACGGTGATACCCAAATAAGGTACTGTAGTAAGTCTCTTTTTATAAAGTGGTTTCAGTAAAGTTTCCCAAGTCAGCTGTTTAATTTGACAGCTTATCAGGTTTTTCTGTCAGATAATGCTATATAATAGTGCTCCTCTAAGTCTGCAGACAGATTTTCTTTATTTCATCTTGGATACCCCGGTGAAATACAAAGGCTCATCCTTTCTTAGACTTGATAGATCCTGTAATTAAATTCAGATCTTGATAAAATGTGTGGTACGGTTGTCATTACTTGATGGCAGAAGCTATAACATCTTTCAGTTAAATACAGAAAGATGGCACAGTGCACCTAGTTTAGAAGAAGAAAGAAAACGTCAATGAGCAGTTATTCAGAAAGAGTTGTTCATAAAGAACTAAAGGAAAGCGGTATCTGTTTGATGTTTTTCTTATGGCAAAGCATGGTAAATATACCTGCTTACCATAAATGGGCATGGGGAAGCATGGAAATGTAATTTCTTAAAAAGACCCCAAACTGTGGGGTTTCAAGTAGGTGGAAGGAAGTAGAAGAGAGCAATGAGAAAAGATCTCAGAATGAGACATGGGAAATGTGTCACAGCTGGTCTTGTCCTGCTCTTCCCTTTAGAATAATCCCTTTAGAAGTCAGATCGTAGAAGATGAAATATTGTCAATGCGTACGGATTATTTTCTACACTTTTGGGTTTGACCCTTATAGACATATGTTTTGATTGTAGCTTATGGTATTGTGTTTTGTCCAACACAGTAGAATAAATACAAAATGAATAAGTGTCACGAGTTAAAAAGAAAAAGTAGTAGATCAATTTTTTATCAAGTACTTTGAGCTACTCTGTATTTTACAATACAGTGTAATATTGATACCTCTGACAAATATATTTTGAGTTATTGATTCTGTCATTCTTTTCTTTCCCAGGGCTAGGGCTGTGCTGTCAGTGTAGAGTTTTGGCCACATACGAGGTTCCTCAGTGTCTCCATTCAGCCCGTTCCCCAGTAGGCTTGCAGCTCTCTTGTTCAGGATTACCCAGGGTTTCATCATGTGCATTCTGTGCTTCAATCACTAAGCCAATCTGTTGTCTACAGCCTTCAGTAATGTTACTTAGGCGTTACAAATGTTTATGTGAATAAGTGCTTAACTGTTTGGGACTATGCCCTTGTGGATGCCTTCCTTGACGGACAAACATGTGCTTTTCCTCTGACTGATGTTAATGCTGCTATACTGCTGGCTGATAGGATATGCAGGACTACAGTGTGACAGTGTAGTTCTACCTTGTATTCCTGTTGAGATGCAGCCAGTTTTAACTTCTGAGGCAACCCTGAATTCAGTCTGAAATAGGAGCCTTTCTCAGGACAGAACAAATCAAAGCTGTGTAGAGCCTTCCAAACAGATAAGCTATCACATGGAAAAAAAAAGAATTCTGCAATGACATTGTATTTTAGGTGCTCTCTGAAGATGAGTTTTTTTATTATCTTTTTAATTTTATTTTTATTTGGAGCACATTTGTACATGTGCCACCAGATGAATTTTATTGGCATTGAGATGTGACAGCAGAATAGTACTTTGTCTTCAGGATAGGAACTTCTGTTAAACTAACTAATTCAGAGGCAGTCACTGTAATTCATACTGCAGCAAGGGAAATGGCAACTTGCTCTGTCCTAGATATATTTTCAAGAGACTGAACCTAATTAGCCAAGTGTCCAGAAGGATAGGCATTGCTCTCTTGAACATGTAAGTATGTATATACATGCTTTAGACTATCTTTCATCCCTTTGTAGCATATAAGCACAGGAAAGACAGGTGGTATTCCAGGAATTTTGTACATCCATCTTCCCATGCTGTCCTGTGGCTACTTGCTTGGTTTAAAAATTAAAAAATCTTGAACCTGCAATATCTACACTTTGAAAAATAACTTTTTGTTTAATAATTCAGATTTCTGGTTAATGTCAATTCTGCTGTACTCAACTCCACACTATTATTGTGTTATAGTTTGCATTTATAAGTAAGTTCAGTGTTTTCCAAGAATGAGCTTCCTTCACCCTAGCAAGGTATAGCAGGCTGCGCTAAACCAGAGGGCCCTTTGTGCACACTTCCCTGCTTGTCAGCAAGAGTGAATAGCTCATATGATTTATGGGCCCTTGTGCTCTTATGAGCTTCATAAGAGCTAGATTCTGTAGTCTGCACCTTTTCAAATAAGTCTCAAGCAGAAACTGAACATCCATCACTATCAGAGGTGCAATACACTACAAACCACATCCTGATTTCAACCCTTCAAAAACAGGAGTAATGGAATTAAAAACACTGAGATTTGCTTGTAAATTGGTACAACTGAGATGTGGTTGTTTTGTTTCCCTCAGCAGATCTTTCCTGAGTTAAATGGCTTTTCTGCTGCAGCAACAAGTTCAGTGGACATTAAAGAGCTGAATACTGCACAGTACTGTTAGGGTTAAGTATATATGAAGACAAATTTGATTTTCCTGGTTTATGGAGCTGATGGACATTAGTAGGCTGCTGTTTAACATTTGAAAATTATAGCTGCATAAGAGAAAGAGAAAAATAAGTATACCCTTTTCAAAAGAACAAACCGTACTAAAAGTTGATCTTAACTGTAGCTGGCTATGGGAATAAGCCTAGAAATTATGCCTTAATTTCAGAGCACAGGATATAACAAAGCCTCACAGCAATCTTCAGTCAGAAGATTCACAAGTACTTCACTTCAGGGTCTCAGTCCTGCACTTCATTCTCATGCAAATTCCCTTTGAAGCCATGTGTGATCTTGTTTATACTACAGAATCAGACTGAAGCTAGTGCTCTGGATACCCCATCAATTCCCAAAAGATGGCATAAGATAAAGGCATATAGGAAGAACTAGGGCAAAGACGTTTCAGGGTGTCATTCCTTCACCTCTTAATTGCCTGCATGCTCATGGGTATCCTGCGTTGCCTAAACGATCCCTCATGAACCAAGTCCCATCCCTGTATGTGTGACACGGCTGTCTGGAGTTCTGTGGTGCTTACTCCTTCAGCCGGCCTCCTAACTCTTCAGCACTGCCATGTTGTGTGTTATCATGATTCGTGGAGCCTGTAGATCACAACCACAAGTCGCATCGTCCATCTCCAAGCGGACTTTTTTTTAATAAAAAAAGCAGCAGTGAATATAGTTGTTATTTTCACCAAACCACTTAATGTAAAGCACCTAATATTGCATACAAGAAATAGTTATCAATGAGGATCACTTCCTATCAGTGGCCTGGAAGTCTTCAGGAAGTCATTGCTGTTAATGTGTGGCTCATGCAAACTGGAAAACAGCAGCAAGGTCAAGGCAAGGATGCTGTGTGAATGCAGTCACTTGAGAAGATAATGTTTAAGGAAAGGTTGACTACAGGAGAGCCAAAGTCTAAGAGCAAAGTGAGGTGGTTTTTACAGGAAAACTAGGCACTCTTGACATGAAAATGTAGGAGTCTCAAATGGTCCTTGTGGTCCCATTTTCCAGCCTACTCTTTATGAAGCATCATTAGATGTTGTGACAGAAATGATCATGGAAACATTTTTATGTGCACAAAAGGCTAAAATTGGTGAGGATTTTGCCTGTTTTTGCAGAATTTTGAAACCAACTTTGGAATACAGGTTTTGAGATCTGGTGTCAGTGCTTCCGTGGAAAAGAACTGGACATATAAATGAGACCAAGGAGCAGTTCCATCTCAATTGATTTATAGTGTAAAAAAGAAAATGAAATTACTTGATTACAGTATAAGTACTTTGAGGAGATAAAATACTGGATACTTGCAGGGCTCTTCACTGTTTCTAGAAAATTTTAATCAGAACTAAGTACTGGAAGCTCAAGGCAGGAAAATTCAAGAAATAGAGCACGTGATTTCAGCAGTGAACTTCGTAGTTCATTAAGATTTTCTTTCCTTAAGAACTGTTAGAGCCCATTACTGGTTATGAATTAACCAAGCAACGGTTTTATGGTTGAATACCAGATCAGGCAGGTCAATATTCATATCTTGTGATATACAGATCAGATCAGACCTGCGTCTGTGTTAGGACTTTTGTCAGTATAAGAATAGGTAAGGACTGTGCTAGCATTGAATTATATAGCTGTAACTCCCCAGTAGTTACACAAGTCATACCAGCAAATAAGAACACGCTTCCAGGTATAATTGGTGTGTCCAGAAATAGCGCTGTCCTACAGAATAACTTCAAACATATAATTCCTATTGAATTAAGAACATGTTTGCAGAAGAGCGAAATATGAATACTGAAAATATTATGCCCCATCTTAGCATATATTTTTCTTTTTAAGCTTTGTAGCTAGGAAAATGCTTAGTAATTAGTTGCTTGCTCAGCCATTTTATCTGATATCTTACAGTCTGTTGCACGTGTCTTTGACCAGCTGACTTTCATTAAAGGATATTCTGCAGAATAGGCCTGCGTTACAGCATTTTCAGCTCGGCAAGGCAGATGAACCATATTGCAGAAGTTTGTCACAAATGATACGTTGTCCTTACACTTTCCTTATCTGCCACTGCCCTGTGGCCATGGTGACCAAGAAGGTTCTGCCAAGAAATATACTATGACCATTGTCAAAACGGTGGTTTCACCTTGTGGTTTTTTGGTAGTAGCAATCTATCCTGGTAGTCAGACATATTTTAATCTTAATTGCATATGCTTTAGATGTAACCTTTAGATTTTTTTTTTATAGGCTCTAATATTCTACCTTGCCAGTAGTGGCAGGTGTGTATGCATGTATTGGTAAAAGCAAGAATTGTAGGTAAAGTTGTGTTGTCCCATTTAAACTATTGATTCCATGCCAGTACTTCAATATATAATGGTGATCATGAACTGATGGAATGACTGTGTGCTTCCCTCTTAGAGTTCTGTTTTTTCTTAAATTATATCTATTAAATAATAATGCCATAATATTTTATTAGAAAGGTGTTTGCACATTTTAGCTGCTAATGTGTTATCTGTTTAGAATTAGTGTTTATTTAATAGTTTATTGTTCTTAATACCAACCATATAAAAATACTTTAAATAGCATATTGCATTGATTTCACTAACTTATTAGTGCTTCGTGTCATTTGCAGCTACTAGAATTCATAAGGTTGGGAAGCTGACAATATCCTTATCTAATTTCTTCAGCATACTGGGTCTCAGTATGTTTTTGAAAAGGTCAAGTAGTTTCCTGAGGAAAAGAAGTGAATGTGTAAATTGTGCTAGCAGAGCTATTTTCTTTGAAAGGTTGTTCTTTTGCTTATTTAATGTTTGGAGGTACAAGTAAAGTCTACCTTTTTGGAACTGCATTGGCAAATGGATTGGCAAATGTAAATTGGCAAATGTAAAAGAAAACAAAAAATGAAGCATTGACAGCTGACTAGTGATTATATATTTCCTTGCAAATTCATGTAGACTGAAATTGCCCAATAATATTTTTTCTTTTTCATTTTTATGTCTCAACTGAGATTAGCTGAAAGTCAAGCCAATAAATTTCTACCTACATGTCCGCTAGATGCCAGCTCTAGATTGTCCATTTAAACTGTGTCCTTGCTAACTTTAAAACTCCTTGCATGGAAGTGTGTTCTAGACAGCAGCTTGAGGATTTGGGCTATCTTGGTAGGTCTGGTGCAGGTCAGATCTGTACACTAGTGGGACATGCTGAAGCGGACGTGTTGGAGAGGTTGGTGTCAGTCTGTCTCCTGCTCATCGTCCCTCCCGTCTGATTGGTTCTTCAGTGACTCTTTCTCCCACATCAACACAGAGCGAAGGAGGATAGGAGACGTTAGGAAACAGATCTTGGTAAAGTGATAAATGTGTTCTGATAACCACGGCTTTCCTCCCTTGGGAGCATCCTAAACCATAGAAGTAGGAAATTCTCTAGAAAAGATTTTAACGCAGAAATTGTTGCAATTTGAGCAACATGGTGCCTAATTTTCTTCAAGAGAGCAAAATAAAAGGTTCATAATAATTCTTAGTCCTCTCAGTTTGGCAGTGCAAAAAAAAAAAAAAAAAAAAAAAACCATAAAAATACAAGGAGCATAGGAAGTGTTATGATTTTGAAATATTTTACCACAGTTGGTTTATTTGTAGGAAGGAAAGGAGCGCAG
>PTEX01000183.1:1027988-1077921 GCA_003342815.1 Eudromia elegans
AGTGCAAAAAAAAAAAAAAAAAAGACAGAAAAAGATGATAGTATAGTGAGACACTAGTTAGTTAGTTATTTTAAATAGAGAATCGGATTATTTCACTTTAAGACAGAAAGCTAAAAATCCCTGCTGGGGGTCTACCCACGGTCCTGATGCTGTTATGTGGTGGACTGCTCATTATAGCTCTGCAGTCCTAAAGCACTTCCCTCCTTTTATCTCAGTGAACATCTGTTTCTATTATTTACAGTTTCTGTTTCTGTGCCTCGCCAACAGCATTAAAAAAAAAAGTATATGTACAAGTTTAAACCTTTCTATTTGAAATAGATTATTCTTTTGTAGTAAAAAGTCTGCAAGGCATAAATACACAAATTGAAATGCCACTTCTGGACAGAAGTGAAAGGCTGGGGCCTGCTCTGGCCAAGGGCTACTTTTTTTGCTGCACTGCTGACACTGAACAGATTTTTATCTCTTAAATGCCATTTTCTATCTTTGCGGATGCATTTGGTTCTTCTTCTTGGCAAAGCCTTGTCCAAATAATGACCCTTGCTCATTGTTCCCCTCAGCTTGCGTGTGATTGTGCATGACCCTCGGAGAAGGACCTGCCACAGCCTGGGCAGTGTCATGATTGTGACAAAGCACCCATGTGCTCTAGCACTTTGAGGCAATATGATGGTTATTTCCAGCGCTTACGTGCTTTGCAAGAACCTCTTGTCAACCTTTTTAATATTTTGAGCTGCAGTCAAGTTACCCTGCCCTCTGTTAGCAAAGTTTGATGCTGAGTGCTTTGGATTTCTTATGATTTTTGTGTCTCTGATGGTGTAATTAATGTGAAATTGTTCTCCCTGCACCCTGCCCTCCCTCCAAAGAGCCCACTAGGCCAATGCAGGGACTTAAGTGGCCTTCAGTTGTGCTCAGCTGTTTTCTCTTAAAAGTTATATAACCAAGTGCAGAGTTCAACTGCAGGAGATTTTTTAAGTTGCTTCAAATAATTTCAATATTGCCAGTGATCAAGAAGTAATACATTGAAAAAAAAAGTAGCATTTCCCAAGGCTTTTATTTTTTTTGCTGGTTTCAATAAAATACAATGATATCAGCAGTGACCTTTTGACAGTGTGTCCTATTCTGTCCTCAGCACTTTTAGTATGCTTAAACTTAATTGGGAAAACTTGTGTATAGCTAATAAGACCTTTCTTATTGATGGCTCCTGCTCGAATACTAGATGCTCACGGGAATGCAGACTAATAGGAATTTAAAATAAGAGCTGAGGACAGTATTTTCCAGTTGCCACTGTTCGTTTATATAACGTGAGTATTATTTCTGTCAAGAGATTCGATATAACAGCTCTTAGCTGAAGATCATCTGGCTTGCTACCTCAGTGAGAGTCAAAAGAGCATGCTGTGTAGTTGCTATCTCAGACCTAGGTAATTTTAGATACAGTAGTGTTGAAATATCCTCAGTTTTTCAGTTGTTGAGAACCTTTTGAATAAGAACCAGATTACAGCCAACTTCTGGTTAAATTTCTATAGGAAAAGTAACCTTAAATGCTGTGACATTATGATTTAGAAACAGTTCAGAGTCCTTTTACCTTAGAGAACTGCAAAATGTCACTATCAGAATGATGTGGAGCATGGTACTGTTCTTATAACAGTTCATTTTTTTTATACTTTAATCTTGCTCTTTAATGATTTCTGTCAATTTTCCTGCCTATTTTAGCAGCAGCCATACAATATTAGCTCCTTAAATGCTGCACAGGCAGTACAAAGGATCTTCTTAAAAAGCCTGATAACAGAATATGACCTTTAATTTTATCAGACAAGTCCTGTGTTTTCTTATCTCCTGCTTGTTTCTTTTCATCTTCTCTTGCTTGCTTTTCATATAATACACCAATCTCTTAGTGCAAGTCATCCAATACTGCACACACCAAGGGAGATACTGCATTGTAGTGAGGAAGTGAGAGTCAGGAAGACCACATTCTTTATTTAATTACTAATTGATCTAGGGAAAAATAATCAAAACCAAAATGAGGCGGAAGGTAGTTGATTTGAAGCAAAAGTTCAGATCTCCCAGAAAGGTTCATGAGAGGTCTCAGTTTCATCATGTAACACATTTTGGAATTTGATTTAAGATTAGTATACTTAATGCAAGCATGAAGCACTGAACTTGCAGCTGAGCGTAAGATGTTTGAGTACAGTTTGTAGTATTGGTGTAGTATTGGTGAGGACAGACAAGGCATCGAGTCTTCTAGTCAGTTTGGGATTGGGATTCATTAACAAGGCAGCCTAAGTTCTTGCATTGTCTTCAGCTGTGTTGCAAAGCAGCAGTGAATGGCAGAGTACTCTGCTGTGAAGACTACTGACAGTCATTCTGGGAGCAGAATAAGTCCGTCAAGAAAGCATACACATTAGAGAGTTTTTGTCTATCTGTTATGAAGATTGGAGAAAACCAAAACCGAAGGGTATTCAGCTTTTGATGCCTTAGGCCAAGCAGGGTCTTGAGATTTTCCGAAAGAGATCTAGAGGATCCCACTTTTGGGGATCTAGGAGCTATCAGAGGTTATTTTGAGAGGTTTTTATGCTATTGTTGACATACTTTAACTCTGTTGAGTGTACACCTTAACTAAAAAAATCTTAATAGGCTTATTCCTTTAACTCTTCTACAGCCAATGTCTAGACAATATCTTGTGTATAGACAAGTAAAAGTGTCCTCCATAGGATTCTTGAAGTGAAATCCTTGATTGTCCTAATTCTAAGTGGCCTTGGAGCGTTCTCAAGAGTGTCTTAAAGCAGTGTAGTTAAAATGGGAAGGGAGAAATCCCGCAGATAGTCTCAGCAGTCCCACACCTGGAGTGCCACTGCCAGAGGCTTTAGTCTACCAGTGTGAACTAACACATGGCTGTGGACAGGACCCCTGCTCTTGTCTTGTGCTCAGCACTTTCGTGGCCTCAAATGCCTTGGTCGACATGGCAAGAGCACTTGTGTGTGGGAACATGTGAGTGCGGAGGTAACAGTGGAAAATGTCCTGACCTAATAGTGGTTTGTGCCCATGCTACAAAGACTTGCTTTTTCTACTTTAGCCAGTCTTCCTCTGGATTATAGCACTTAGTGCTAACATAGAGACAGAAGGTGACACACAGCCGTGTCTGAGTCATCCAGAATTTCTGCGTTCTTGGATCAAATAGTGGATAACTGAATCTGTGAGAACTCATCAGACTTATAGGTAAGGGCAATACCAGTATCCCACAAGCACTGTGATTTTCTAGACTCACTTGGATCGCCAGTCCTCTACCCCATCCAACGCAGTCTTGGGTCAGGTTATCCTAAATCCTGGCGTGTTGTGATGAAGAAGGTCAGTCCTGCTTTGCAGGCATGAAGGCGAGCTACTGATGGCTGCCAAGTTCAGGATGCTTGTGGTTAACAGCAGGGTGGTCTGTGAAGGCAGTGGGCAGGATTACAGGAAGAGATGTGCTGCAGATTTTTTAGGAACTAAGTTTGTTAGGAAAGACTTTTTAAGGTCAACAGTGGAACATGAAGTGGTGATGTACCCTAAGACACCCCATTTGTGGTACAGTGCGAGAGGAGGTCTGGAGACCTACTCTTGGTCTGCAGCATGCATGCAAGCAAGCAGAGAGCTCGAGCCCAGATGACCTCTATGAGGGGTTTTGGTCAAATATAGTGATGCAGACATAGTCACTGAGATCCTTAGATGGCAGTCAAAGATGGTAATTAAATTTGAATCTTCTTGTAGCTTTAGAGAATGTTTGTGTACTGGCTACTCAGAGCTTGTTACAGCCTGAGTCTATCATATGGTTAACATCCAGTTTAGACTGGGACTGTGACAACACTGAGAGCATCGATGTATAGCCAAGAAATGGAGCCCGTGTGAACACCAGCATTACATGCACGGGCTGGATAGACGTTTGCGCTTGCCGTCGTGGCGTTTACAGGGTCACTCTCTCTTCTGCTGTGGAGAGGTGGGCAGCGTGTGCAGGATCATGTGTTGCACAAATTTTCAACCCAAGTTTTATGTTTTCATCATATCCTAACATAAATATGTATGTGTGCATATATAGTAATTAATATATGATTAGAAAGAAATTTATTATGGGCCAGTACCGAACATCATTTGGGTTGTGCTTTTATTTCCTCGCTTAGTCCCTGAAACACCCTGTGAACTGGAAATAGAGGGACTGTTTGCTCCTTTGCAGCAGAGCTGCTGTGATGTCTTCTCATGCTGCTCATTTGCTTTCAGTCAGGTTTCTTCCAGACTGCATCTGGAGGAATGATATGGGTCTCTGCCTTCACATTAGAAAATTATTCCATGTGTTGGGAGGCTCATGATTCAGAAACAGCAGTGCCAGGATCACATTAAGCAATATTGGAGGGGGATGGTGTTGATAAAGGGTGGTAGACCTTAGCTTCATCACTTTGTGCTATTTATTTCCCTAACAGATCCCTAGGATTAACAAGGTGAATTTGTATTCTGCTAAGGGGTTTGTTTCAAAGAAAATATTCTCTAGTCTTTAGGTTGTTCTTTACAGACTCTCGATTTTCAGCCTTCTTATTCTTTCAAGGATGCTGCTATTTCACATCAATAACTGACACCTTTATTTCAGAGAACAAAATGGAATTACACTCCAGCACTGACAATATAATAAATCAGGTGGGATAAAATACATATTAGTGAAGTTCACCTAGTTGGTCTGTCCCAGCTGACCTGTAGATACAGAGGTATGATTAAGGTTTTTGGGGACTATTTCATCTCAATCTTACCACAAGATTTAGATTGGACTCAAAAGATTTGACCTTTGTTGCTCCTCTGTGCTTACCTTGATTCTTGAAATTATTGTTATTCCCTTGAAGTCATTCTCCTCATACAGAATTAATGTTGTGTTGTGACAAAATACTATCTATTTGGTAGAAGAATGAAGCCATCTAGAATGACATTGTCACAGTGCTCATCCTGAGTGATTCATTTGTACTCAGCTTTTTTTAATCAAAGAAATCTCAGCTGAATAACTAAGAAAGTGTCACGCTGTATAGTCACATAGCTGTCTACAGTTAAAGTTTAGGCATATCGTTGTTTGGGATTATTAGCTGTTTTCTCTGAATTTCTGTTCAAAAGTGTGCTTGCCCAAGTACTTGCCCTTTCATAAGGGTTAGAGAAGTAAAAAAGCCACAGATTTATTTAGAGCATGAAAATATTTAACCTTCAGTGTAAAAAATATATATATTTCTTATAGTTCACAATATTGGTAAAATTAGCATTAAAAAAAAGAAAAATGTGTAAAACGTACTTATGAAAAAAGTCTGTGGTATTTGTTTTCTCTACAAGGTACGAGATCACTGCATGAAGTAAATAAATACAGTTTTACTGAATTCAGTGACCCTGTCCAGATTTATTGTAGTCAACCCAAAATAGCTCTTTGAGGAAAGGCAGTTCTTGATTACATGTGCTTTTTAGAATGTAATAGTAGGATTTTTGTTGCTTTTACGTTGTTTCCATTATTTGGAATGCTACTTGTTAGTTCTGTTATATAATTTTTTTAATGTACTTGGATCACCTACGTGTCTGCTATTTTTATTTATGTATTCTCGTTCAAACTGAAGCTGGATAAGTTCCACACCATTTCCTTCCAACCTTTCCATTTATATTTTATAGCAGAAGAATTTAAGCTAATATAATAGTGTTAAACTGAGATGCATTTGACTGTGCATTTTTCCATGGTGAGGGATGGGCTAACAAAATCAGCAGTTTTTTTGTGACACCTTTACAAATCAAAGAGCTCTTTCCTTGATTTTCATTTGTATTTAGCTCCAATAGTAGAAGACTGCTACAGTTAGGATAAGACATAATTTATTGATAGAATTGCATTCTAACTGGATGCACAATTCTCAAAAATTATATGCCATATGATTTTATAATGAAATATTTTCAAAAAATGTTTTAACTGGCCAGGACTAAATAAATGCTGGTAATTCACAGCAGAGTTTCCTCAGTCACCATCATAGAGATGTCCTTGAGCAGCTACCAAGTAAAAGTAAAGGGAGCAATAAACCTGATCCAAGGTGAATCTGGTGTTAGCAGGAGAACTAAAGCACAGGCAAGCCATAGTATTAGGGAGCTAGACTTGGTGACCACAGGACATCCTTCCAGCAACTGTTCCTAACTTACACATAGTGGTTGGTTCAACTTTAGAGTATTTAATGTCTTCCCGGTGTACAAAGTTGCATTCTGACACAGCTTAGAATAACAGAATCATTATGATTGAAAAAGACCTTTAATATCATCAAGTTCATAACGTAGTTATTCTTGTGTGCTTCAAGGAACATTTATATATGCAAGGTATTTTGCGGTAAACAGTCAGTGAATCTGACGATTGACTTCCGTGAGGGTTTTTTTTTCCATTATTTTAATGAATTCTTTATACTCAAAAACCTCTTTTGAATGATCAGTGATGTTAGAGATGCCCCCCTTTTCTTATGTACAGAAGGGGAAAAAAAAACATTAAGATTAAAACCTCAGGTTTCATTTGTTTTAAGGAAACCATTTGGAAATGGGACGCTCTCTCACTTATTTACTGAATCAACTGATCAAGTCTCAGTAAAAATCAAAGCTAGATATTAAAAATAACCAGTTGTCAGAGAATGTCAATTGTTAACCCATGTGTGTCTATGCGTGTGAGAGACATGACATCTCCAACATTTTTTTTCTTGTGCTTCTCAAATTTCAGTTTAGTCACAAGGAGTTTGTCATATGTGAAGGAGCCAGTTTGAGGTCCATGATGAAGAAGTTTGATTTTAAGAATGAAAACAGAGAGGAAAAAAAAAAAATCTGTGTTTTCACATCAGAGACAATGTTCTAAAGCCTATCATTCTAAATATTTACTCATTGGAAAGGAAGAACAAGGAAAGTTTCACTAAAATACTGGTTTATAGAGAATGCTTTTGATAGTTGAGAGTAGAGCAAAATATAAATATGAAAGGATATACATGAATTTTATAGATACACGCACATACTTTTTGAAGCATATAGAATTGCACATGGCATATTGAAAAGTGGATGTGAAAAGGGCATTTTGCAAAAGAAATGTGTTAACTAATGTCATAGTGAACTATAGCCATGTTCATGCAAATGAAGGAGATGTGAAATGGGGTAAGTAACTGTCCATGTCACTGCAGAAAAAGTATCTGCATAAAATCAACACTGTCTTGTTTTGGTTTTGGAGCAGAAGCTGTTGCTCTTGCTGTGTCCGGGGGATTCAGTACAGGTCCTTTCCTGCTCCCCTGGCATGGCTTGTGTTGCTCATATCAGTAGTAATTGCCTGATGAGCTGGAGGACTGAGTTCCTGAATTTGGGTAGTACTTTGTTTTGACTATTGGCTGTAGGATCCTGTGAGCTCAAATAAACATATTTTTGAGCACTACATGGACAACGCTGCCTGGGATTTGCCACTGCAGCCATAGGACTCTTGCTGGTTGAAGCTGAAAAGAATTTGAGTAGTGAGATTGACTGTGGAGTGAGACATGAATTAGGAATGACTTTTTACTCCCTTGGATCTTCTTATCTCTCAGGTTCTTAACTAAAGTGAGCCAATACAATGGAAGGAAAAGTGTTGTTGGCCTGAAGTAATATGACCATCAAAAGTCTGTATATTTAAGGACATACTTAGGTTTGCTGTACTCATGAGAAGTCTTTTAAAAAGAAGGCAGTAATGAATGAAGGGTTTTCTGAGGGCTCATACCTGTATCCTTAAAAGACAAAAATGTCTATAATCGGAAATAGATATGTAAAGCAGTTTTCTAATTACTCCAGGTTGTCCGATGTTTGCCTGACTAGACTGGCCTCCTTTCACCTCTCATTGTTTTGTTGTAAGCAATCACAGTTCTCTGCATAAAGAGAATGGATACAGTTTGCGAATACACCAAGTTTCTCTTTTGCCTTTCTGAGCTCTAGGTAGCTCTTAATTTACGAAAGCCCAGTATTGATGGCTCAATCTCACAACCCCGCTGCATTTCAGAAGCCGCTTACCTTTCCGTACATCACTTTTGTCAAAGCCTTGGTGTTCCTTCAGTAAAAGACATTGTCGATGTGTCCTGTTAGAGCGTGCAAATGGTGGATGCCCTGATCTGTTCTCTACGATATATTTGAATCTGTGGAATTTATTTAAATCAAGTGAATAAGAATGTATTTTTTCTGACTAGGAAAAAGGTTATGGAAGGTCTATTTCTAGACAGCGAAAGTAAGTGGTGATTAAGGCTTGTGTTCTTCTTTAAATGACTAACCTGGAGCGAGAGGTTGGGTGTCTTTTGAAAAATTAAACCTGTTTCACCTGAACATGTTTAACTAGTTAATAAGAAACTTCAAAACAGACAAAGCCCTGAGGTCAATGATCATTTTTGGTAAAGCCATTCTATGATGTTTAAATTTGTTTTTTGGGTCTGTCTATAACATAAGTTTAATAACCTAGCTCAAATGCAGATTTCTAATTTTCAATTAACATAGGAATAATTTTGTTTGCTAAAATAAAATAAATGAATGAATGAAAAGTCGGAACCATGAAATGTTCTAGGTAGCACTTTTTAAAATTCCAAATTTCAAAAAATCATGTGGCAACTGTATAGCTCAAGCTTTAAGTATTAACTTTTAACCTTTGACCTTACAGATTTTAACCAATGAAATGTCTCTTTAAACTTTAAAGGAAACAATGATAACGAGCGCCTGGCGATTGCTAGACAGCGAATTCCATATCGACTTGGTCGAGTAGTTGATGAATGGCTACTCGACAAAGGTAAAAAACATTGATTAAAACTTCAAATAAAAAAATAATTTGAACATAACCAAATAGTGCTTCATTGTAACACTAATAAACATAAAAAATAAATTTCAGTAAAACTAAATTAAAACAAATTTTAAAACGTAAAATATAGAGTAATATTTGCATACCTTGTATAATAATTTCTATACATTTCTAGAAGTACCAGCTGTTTAATAATCTTACCCTGTTAACTTAAGGTTAAAGGGACTGTTAAATATAATCCACTAAATCTATGAAGGTACTCATAGCAAACATTAACCAAAAATTATAAATCATTCATAGATTATATTACATGTTCCAGCATCTAAATTATTAACTAAAAATATATGTAGTTACGATATCTTCATTATGGTCCTGAAACAAAAATTTGTTTAAACTGTAGGTATCTTAAATAGTGGGCAATATGAATTGCCAATCAAAATGAAGTCCCTTTAACGTTTACAACCTTCTAAGGGGATTTTGGAACAAACACTAATTAAACCAGAACTTAAAGTTGTGTGCATGCTTTTTGTGAGCAGAAACCAATCTGCTAAAGTGACTATTCTATTTAATAAGAGTGGTACTGTTGCTGAGGTTTTCTCTGTTTAATGGAAATGTGCCATGATTTCTCCATCGGTATGTGTATCATTTCTGAAGCCGCTTTTGCATCTAAAATCTTTTATTTTAATTGCTAGCCTTGCTGAAAGCCAATCAGACATCTATTTTTGAATTCTCTGCCTCTGAGATACTCAGTGTGAACCATGTGTTTCTTTTCAGTGTGTATGACCAAGGAAAATAAACATTCAAAACCAAAAAGGAAACATTTGATTAGAAATGTAAATATTTTATTCACTTATAGCTATGACAGATTACCACATAACACACTCTTTAAAATTAATGTAGTGACATGTTTGCACGTGTACAAACACTGTATATGCATATTTATGTATGTGTGTACAAGCACAAACTTACATGTACATACTTAAACTAAAGTCCCTATGTTGCATTGCATGGAAAAATCTCGACAGAAAGAGGTTGACAGTTTTGAAGAAAAAAATGATCTTAAGGAATTGGAAACTGGTATTCTTGACACACACCAAAAAGCTTTACACTGCATTCAGGTAAAAGGGATAACGAGTGATAAACACATTTGCAAATATATTTGATTGGCATTTTAGCAAAATATCCCAAAGTGTGGTCAATTAAGAAAATGCAAATACTCTCAAAATTTATGCATTTCATGGACACCTCATTAAAAAGCAATGAATTATGAGTCAAATCCTTTTCTTATAGTTTATTGCTCTCATTACTCACCCCATAAAAATCTGTTATCATCCTCGTAGAGAACAAAGTTCACAGTCGACATTTTTGCATGTATGTAATGTTATCTTTGCAGGGCGTCAGCTTACAATCTTCAATAGCCAAGCAACCATAAAAATCGGAGGCAAGGAACGCGGCCATCCATTCCAAGGCCAGCTCTCTGGTCTTTACTACAATGGCTTGAAAGTTTTGAATATGGCAGCTGAAAACGATGCCAACATCGTGATAGAAGGAAATGTGAGACTTGTTGGTGAAGTGCCTTCCTCTATGACAACCGAGTCCACAGCCACAGCGATGCAGTCTGAAATGTCGACGTCAGTCATGGAAACAACCACCACGTTGGCCACGAGCACCGCTAGGAGAGGAAAGACCCCGACAAAGGAGCCTATTGGTCAGGTTAGTCAGCTTTTGTGTCCGTTGCAAGTGTTTTCTCCTCTTTGAGTATGGTTTCCTATGTGGCATTCGCTGCACAGATGAAATTATTTCGATGGGAGAAACGCATGTATTTCTGATAATTCAGAACTGGAAGTTGCCTGTGGATGTGATTTTCATCAGTGTTTAAATATCGGGGCTGGGGAGTGGGTTTTTTTGGTGCCTGGCACTGGTTATTTTCAATGTAGAAATAGAAGATTTAGGGAACCGAGAGGTAATGCAATACAGTGGTGAGCGGATCCATGTGATACAGAAACGAGAACTAGTTTGAAGAGGCCGCAGGGAGGAGATCAGAAGGCAAAAAGTTGGCAGAGGCTGGAAAAGTGGGTGTTAGCACTTTCTCATGATTAAGCATCTTCCCAGGCAGAATATCCTGGGAGAAACCGTTGCTGCAATGGGAATTGAGTGTTGTGCCCCCTGTGAGGCTCAGGCTCCAAGCAGGCGACTGTTGTTTACCGTTTTTTGAGGCTATTTGCATCTCATGAATTGAGTGATATATTTAGCAGCTTTCAGGCTTTGTCAGGATCTCTGTATAACATATGGGAGAATTTAATTATGTGGAGAAAAAAAAAAGAGAGCGAGAGATGGGAAAAAAAAGGTGAGTGCATTAAGTACCTTAATGCCTGGTAACTTGTGTGTATCCTGCGTCACAGCATGGAGACTAGGTGCTTGAAAAACCTGCAAGCTAACAGGCCTGTTTCTGGGAGGGAAGGTGCAGTGGCAGAGAAGATTCTTCTGCATTTGTTCTGCACTTGAAAAGTTTAGGGGGGAAAAAAAAGAAAAAGGAAAAGGTCTGCTGCCAAACCCTTTTTCTGTGTTCCCGTGGTTCACTCGCTTCCTTGCGATCCTGCTGTGCCATTGAGCTGCGGCAGCTCCGCGCTCAGCCCCACAAGTAGGACGAGGAGAGCGTCAGGGGCCGCAGGGAGGAGCAGCAGCGCGCGGTGATGAATGAGGCTAATTTCCCCAGGATTGGAGGAGAATGTGCTGATGAGGCTCAGAGGCTGCCCTGGAGCTGCTGACTATTTTCCATGTAAAACCTCAACTCTGTGTTTGGATTCCATCAGGGCATCGAACTTGATGCTTCCATTTTTTGCACTCTGTATCACGCTGAAAACTGTGGTGACATAAGGTAAAAAAATAGTAACTTTCACTTTTATAAAATGAGGCAGGACATTCAATTTAAAAATGTCGGACTTGTATGTTTAAATAAACATAAATTTAATGCAATGCTACTTGCATGACCCTCGCCTGTTAGCCTCCTCCTTGCAAGTCCTCAGTGCAGCCCATTCAAGGCTGTTTGGGAGGGCCAAGCTGAGTCTACAACTTAGCATTCACAGTGGTTTTCACTAGCCAGATGTACAATTCTCCCTCGTGGGGTCTGTGTTGTCATTACGACTGCATGGTTGGTCAGGGACTGCACTAGAGCATAGCTTGCAATCACGCCTGCGATTGGATGTGAAGGGATTGATAAGATCACAGTGCCAAAGCCAAAATTTGTCTGGAGGTTGCTATGTTATTTTTGCAACAAACTCAGAGCTAGGAAGGTACTAAATTTAATTCAAAATGTATTTTCTTCTACTTATTAATACCTGTTTTCTTCTTCAATGAGAATGTCATAATTTCTGTGCTAGTGCCCATAGGACTCCCAGGGCGCAGTCCTGCTGGGTGCTGAGTAATCATGTTCCATCTTGATGTCAGGGGGAGATGAAGTGCTCAGCATCTCATGGAAAATGTACTTTTAATGTCTGTGTTTCGTTTTTGTCCCTTTAAATAGTTTTCTGATTTGTATTTATACATAACCTTCTGAGAGTGCCAACTATACTGATGTCCTGTAATGCAAAAGAAGAAATGTCACCTTTCTGGCATTAATTAGGTTACTAAAGCAAATATGCAGCTGAACAGCAATTGCTAATGAAAAAAAGCTTACAGTAATACAAACCAGTGCATGTCTGAAGTAAAATAGAAGCAAATGATCTAATCAGAGATTATTTGCTCCATTTGGAGAGGTCTTGAATTTAATTAAAATTTACAATACTTAAAGATCATCATTGAAGTCTCTATTTATGGGAAATGTTGTTTTAAAAGAACCTGCAGTGTTAGCACTCGAATTCGAGCGAGTGCTTCACAGCAGATAGCTAACTAGTGCAATGATATAACAAGACAGCCGTGGTGCTTCCGAAACCTACGCTGAACACTGTTGTGCATAATTCCAGACAAAGGGAATCTTAGTGCCTCTGGAAAAAAAAAAAATGCTCTTTGTTAGTGACTCTGCTCTAAATGAAGGTTTTCCCTACTTGGAGGTTGTGTCATATTTTAACAATGGGTGTTTTGGTGATGACAGACATCTTAATAATTATACTTGTAAATGTAGATTTTGCAAGGGGAGAGAGGTACTCAAAGCCTATTGAGTGTCAGTGGTAGGTGAATGCCTAATTTTCCTGAGTGCCTTGAAAATCCCACCCCCCTTTCTGATTCTAATGCCATCCTGAGCTGTCAGCCTTTGTGCAAGGCGCTGCATAAACACATAGCAAGTGACAGGGTCTGCCTCCAGTAGCTTACGGAATAAACAAAAGGTAGCAGATAAGGGAGGAAAAGGTTGGAAAATTGTTAGGTGGGAAGCACAAAAGGTAGTGAGGTGTTTCAGTGTAACAAGCTACATGCAGAGCTGGAGCCGTCAGGGAATAACTTACTAGTTGTTTTTTGTTCAAGGCCCTTGGAAGGGATCTGCCTCGAGCAGCAGCGACCTGTGGCTCACCGTGTAGATGAATGCACACTTTGGAGTGTGCAGTTTAAGGACTGGAGAGACCAGCTGGCCCCTGCTGGGTCTTGGGTGTCCAACACAAGGCTTGATGGTGGGTGAGAGGTTTTCTCTGCTCTTTGACATTGCTACCTGCGAGAACTGGTGGCCACCCGGACTGGCGCTGAGCACTGAGGGAGCCCCGTCACTTCCTCGCACTGCGTGGGGTCGAGCAGCCCCCTTCCCTTCTTCCCACAGACAGGTGGGCTCCAGCTTTTCTCCTCTTGCCTCTTCCAAAGCTTAACTGAAGAAACAGAATTTATTTTTTTAGAAGGTATTGTCAGATTTTGGCTTTCTCCTGTGGATGAAAATGTGTGAAAACTCATGCACTGAGCATGGAAAGAAATCCCTGGCATAACATGTTTCAAAACAAGATTCCTATTAAGACAAAGGAGTTATTGCCAACTTTATGGTGAGCCATAAGTATGCACTGAGGCTTAGAAATCATGAATTGGGCTTCAGAACACCATCCACTTTATGAAATTATTTGGCAAAATAATGTAGTTTTAAGATTTTTCTTTTGTCACTGTTACTTTTGACATTTTTTAAAAGGCGCATTTTCAAGTTCAATTATGAAGGCAATGAACGTCTAAAATTGAAAATAAAGAAGGAAACTCACATGTTATGTAACTCCAGGAGCCAGAATGTTGAGCAAAACATCAAGTACTGCAAGGCTTGCAATAAAAACTGCAAGAGCTGGCAGAAGCAGAAAGGCTTCAAAAGGACTTTGAGTATGGGTTTTGCTTGAATTAGGATAGCTCAATCAGGCCTTTAGTATCTCTTTGGCTTGGCTTTCTGGGTCTGCATTAACTGGAAATCATAAATGAATTGATAATAAATGAAAAATAATATGCTTATTTCTCATTTGTTTCTAAAGATTTGATTATGCCAGCCCATCCAGACCATAGTCCCTGTTCTCATGCATTAGAAGCAGCCTCTGACAGTTGTATGCTAAATAGGTTTTTTATTTTTCACAAGGGATTCTGGCAGTCGTCTTTGTTCTCATCAAAGTGCAGATTCCTATCAATAACAGCAGGCCATTTCACCAGCAGTTGCAATATGTTATGAGATGATTGCATGTCTTACAACAATAGGCACTGATTTTTGGTCAAGCAGAATTAAATTGACTTTCTATTAAACTGATGCACTGAAATTTGGTCTGTTGCCTTGGAGGACATACATAATGTGAAGGGTATATTTCTTATATAGAAGCAGTGGAATTAAATGGTCTTCACTGTATCAGTAATAATGACAGATTATGCTCAGTACCTTACTAGCCAGTTAAAATCAAGTGTATTAAAAACACAGTTCAATATATATATATAAAAAAGTTCAATTTTTAAAATAATGGTTGAGTACATTGCTTTTATGTTAGTATATTTTGTGGAGGCACATTAATCATGAAATCAATGTAGTTAATAGGAGGAGGAGTATTCTCCACTCCTCTTTCTTTAATGAGTTGTTTTAACACTCTCTGCCATATATTTGATATTGTCTGTTTATATATACGGAAGGTAGATACTTTCGGTGCCTCTCTACTGCTACTACTTTTTCTTCTGGACATTCACCTAAACCAGTTTGTCATTTGTTGTCCACAGTGAGCTATGCACTTCCTCAAGGATGGGGAAAAATTCCAAGAACTCATCTCAACGGATGCTCGCTAGTGTGTAATAAATCCCATAGCTTCAAATATTGCAACAATCAACGGTCATATGTATTATCTAGGTGAGAGAACCCATGGAATTCAAGCGCTAGGGATAAAGTTCATTTGCACTTAGAATCTGTTTACAAGCCCTGTGGACGTGGGGTGTTCCAGTGCTCCATTAATTGCCCTCAGAAAGATAACTAGGTAGGCAAATTGATGGCTGGAGTTTTCTAAATCAGTGCAAGTGAGCTAGTTCTAGTTTTCACTTAAAACATGTGGATAATGTAGGCTGTCGGTCAGGACACTCAAATCTGAAACAGCTACTGAAAAAAATGGTATGATTGTATATTTATCACTTCGGAGATGTCTGATTTGCACTAGCAAAGAAGAATGACTCTTGCTTTATAGGTGGAGGATTCATCATCTCTTTACAAAACTTCCACTTTTTTCTATAAGGATATATATGAAATGTAATGAAATCCTAAATACATTCCCTTGCATATTAGATAAGGAAAACTTTCTAGAATGAATTCTCTTTTTGTCTGTATCAGACTTTTCTTGATATATGAATCATTAAATTACTGGACTCCACATTATCCATATGTTTAAACTGCGGTGTTGTGAATGAATGTATTATACAAAGTGGGCCTGTAAACAGGCCAAGTATCATTTTTTGTTGTCTTCTGTGAGGTGTTTTGGGACGCTATTAGTCATTTGTGTCGCGCTCCTTTCTGCGAAACCCTGAGACGCCGGTGTTGGCTGCAGAGCGCGCTGGAGATGGTTCCACGCGCTGGGGCTGCGCGGTGCGGGGTCGACCTCGTCCCGCGGCCGCTCCGCTCGCTGCAGCCCTGCTGGCCATGGGGCGGACACGCCGTGCGGCGATTGGGACGCGTCAACAGCCAGTTGTAGGTCACCGTTACTAAAAGGTTTGCTGGGGTGTCGGGGCTTGAAGGCTCCTTTCACTCGCGCCTCACCATGGCCACGTGCCAGCTCAGCACTGCGGAAGGAGCAGGGGCAGGAGCGAAGCGACTCCGTGAGAGCAGCGGTGTCACCTCCGGAGCGGAGCGCTCCGTGCTGCGGGACAGGCCCCTCAGACAGTGTGGTGATGAGGGGCTCCTCTGCGCACGGGGCGGGCTCCTCTGCACCCTGCAGCTGCCCGTGCCGCTCTGGCGACGCGAGAAGCCAACAGGCCCCCCCTGATTAGCTAAAGAGCTCTGGTGTTCTTTGTGTTCCTCTGGTTGCCGCTCGATCCGTTTATAAAGTCCACCCGCTAAAGAATATTATATTGAATATTAAAATATTAAATCTATTAAAACAGAAAAGAAGTACCATATGATAGGATGTTTTTCTTTTTGTGGTTAGCATTTATATGAAGAACTTCAGATATTTGTATAGATGAAAGAGATTCTGTCACGAGAATGTGGTTTTGAACACAGTTAAGTTTGCAAGCACGTTATAGCCAAATAAATATAGAATATTTACATGATTCTCTCAGGACCACATACTGAAAATGCATGGATTTCATAGTTAGTGATACTTGAAAAATAAATGTGAGTGTGTAGCAGTGTGCAAAAGTGAAGATAAAACTTTGAAATTTCATTATAGGATAAAAATTTCATTATGGGATAAAAATGCCCTGCGGGTTCCTGTCTTCTGGGGAAGGCGCAGACCCAATCAGCAGTTGTACCTCCTGCGTGATGTACAGCCCGATGGACACAGGCTTCTGTCTGTCTGTGCGGCCCCATTCTGTCTCTCCATCTTCCACAGGTTAGGCACCGAGATACCGAGACTGTGTCCTATGCTTTTGGTTACTCTAGACATGCTACGAGTCCAGCCTTTTACAGATAACACCCGAGAAGGAGCCTGGAGGGGACCTTCCTTTTCTTCACTTTGTGAATTGGTCTTCTTCCCTGGTGAAAGAGTTTTAAAGAATTAACAGAATCTTGGTGCTGCCTCTGACTGGTTCCCTCTTGGGAGAGGGACTGACATCCTTTCCATGTTGGTGTTAGATGAGATAGCTGAGCAACATGGATCTTGGGGTGGATCTAAAGGGATGCTAAGCCATGTGCTTTCTACTAAGCCAGTGGGATTTGTCTAAAACCTTAAGCAGCCCTTTGAAAAAGCACCCTGTAGCGTGTATGCAAAGGGAAAGAATGTTTGTAAATTAAATTATGTTATTAGTATACAGAGAATCTAAAGATGGCTCGTCTATGTTGTTGATTAATTGGCTGCAAATCAAAGTTGCTCTTCAAGTTCATTTTGAGGGGGAAAAAGGATCTAAGGCCACTTGCAGCTTTGATTTTGTGCTTCTTTCATTTTCAAATGACCAAACTCGTTTATTAAAAACTTTGCTTTCTTTTTTTTTTTTTTTTTTTAAATCCAAATTGATATCATCCAGACTCAACTCCTGGCCCATCACTGTTCTTAAATATTGTAAATTTTAATTATCAAAATAGAAAATGATAGCCCTACTTTTCGTAGCATGCTTTTTTCAAATATTTTCCTCAAACCATGTTAGCACTGTAAAATTTCAAAAACATCCATTTGCGTAATATGACACATGTTATGTAATGGTAACTGCTCCTACGCATGCCCAAATTAGTCAGTGATTTTTTTTAATATGAAAAACATTTCACTCATCTTCAGGAGACTGTCTTCAAACCATTTTCTTTGGAAGAGTCTTCTTGTATTAAGCAGCGCTTATTTCTGTCTTGTATTCTGTATCTGTCAGCTGTCTCCCCTCAATACCTCTCAACAAACTAAACAAGCATCATTATATCAGGATTAAACTGAAATTGGATAGTCTTGCCCAGCTAGAACAAGAGGAGGTTGTAGATAGTGACCTGTAAACGTACATTTATCTAGCTCTTAAGCATTTTTCTACATTTTCGTAAACTGAAAAAGGCTTGGGCTTCACCGTGACTCCTCCTTTTCAGTAGTCTTGCTCCACAAAAATCCTTGTGTCATGCTGGAGAGCTACTGTTCTCCTGTCAAACGAAAGCGATAGTCGCTCAGCCCCTCATCATTAGCTGAAGCCGCGGTAAGTCCAGAGAACTTTGCTCACCGTTCGCTTTGGTGGGTATTTGTGACTGCAGCACTTTGGGGTTTATATTCTAGCTCTCACAATTTTTGGCAGAGTTCACTCTAATAAATTCCATTTCTTTGCTTTCGTATGTGATTCATAGGAGCTGAGAGGCAAGTAGGTAGGAGTCTTTTCTCCCATTGATGGTTCTTCTCCTCAGCGAAAACCACTACCACTAATAAAACATAACTGAAATAGGGTGCTGTTCTTGTACAGCCCTGCAATATTGCAGTAAAGTTTCAGTTCTTGGGCAGCAGTAAGTGTGGTGGAGTGATGATGGCAACTGTCTGCATATTGTACACCTATGAGTAGTTTGCAGGTTAACTACTGCAGGCAGAAATATGCTAAATATGCTCATACGTATGACAAGGGCTCTTATGTGATATAAAGCTCTTCTGCACTTTGTTAAATATTGAAAGTGCACCAGAACGTCTCAAAACATAAGCTGTGTTGATGGATTATGTACTGAGGTTTCCTCCAAATCTGAGTGCAGAAGTGACCGTGAAGCATTTCTGCTCACTTTGTACTACTAAGAACAAAGTTTCATTCACGTTCCTGTTTCATAGTTTGTGGATCACTGTCTTTAATGAAATAACTTAGGACTGTGTTCATTAATTAGATCGTTTAGAACATTTATTGAGAAAACATTCTTTTCTCTGTAGTTCCAGCATCCTAGGTCTGTCTTAAATCACAAAATAGCTATTATTGTATTAATTCCATTTAATCTGTTTTCTAAAGTTTAAGTACATGATTTCATTTGGTGTTTAGCATCCAGGTCTCTTAGTTCTGTCTAGGTACCATTGTATTGCTTCAAACAAAGCTATTGTCTTATAGGTATGTGTCTATGCTGTTTCATAAGTTCTAGTAAGTAAAGATTTAAAAATTCTGTTTTAAATTATAGTATGCTTCCTGTATGCAAAATATTTTTGCATTCCTTTCTTTTCTCATGACCACTCTCTGTTGAAATGTCCTTTATTATTATTATTAAGTCTGTCTATGCATATATACATATATATATATCAATGAAGTTAGTAGATTGGAATTCTCAGTTGGAAAGCTGAACACTAAATTCTTTGGAATGACTTTGAGAAGAAACCTGTGAAACTCATCGCTTTCTCCCAAGAGAGAATCAAAAACACACAAGGGCGTTTGCACTGGGGAAAAGGAAAAGAACTGAAATTGTCCCACAGATTCAGCTATACTGCGGTGTTCTTGAACTATTCATAAACCTGATTTGAGAAGTGGAGCCTTTTCCTTAATATCCAGTCTGAAGGATAGGATGATATACTGAGCAACTGAAGAGAAATCAAAGATATAGGCTTATTCCCTGACATGGGAAAAATTATACCATCTTCCTCCAATACATCTTTTGATTTGCAAATTCACTAAATGTTTCCCTGCCATGAGATGAACTGTGGATGAAATCTGTTAATGGCTTTGATGTGTTCAGAGGGATTGATAAGGATTATGTCTATCTGTAGACATATGGAAGTAGAAATACTAAGTTTTAGGAGAACTATTAGGTAAAACAGAGGAAGTTCTGGTAAGAGCAGAAATGCAGTGGGAAGACGTCAGTGTGAGGAGATTGTGTGGTGCTGACATAGCCTGAGCTCCAGGAAGAGGAAAAGCTTGTGTAGGGAGCAACACATTCAAAGGTCTAATGAACTGTGTTATTTTGCTACAACTTTTGATCTAGCTACTCACTAAATGCTTGGGGTTTTGTGGGTGGATTCTGTCAAAAAGAGAGACTGATGAAGAGGTTGACAGGGTTGTTGAAGTGCCCACCAGCCTGCATAAGGTTCTGCTCAGCCCCCAGCATGACACTATAAATATACCAAACACATATATTCTGACATTTTTGTGCTTTAAGAAAATGAGTGAGGTCAGACATATTTTAAATGACACTTGAATATTATTTTTGAGTTTTTAAAGAGGATATTGGTATCTGTGCTGAGCAGACACTGGGATAACGTTGGGAATAGCCAAGAGTGAATGTCTGATGTCAGCAGCACCACAGGTGACTCCACTCACACATTCAGGAGCTGATCTGATGCTTTTCTTTTCCTATCCACATTCTCCTTAAACTCTCACAGATGTGCTAGCATTAATAAGAGTAAACCCTTAAGAGAATATTTGTACTCCCTTCTGCATACTTCTTTGGAAAAAGCAGGGTAGATCCAACATGCATGTTTTTACACAAGGCCATGAATTCACTAGGATTAAGGGGCTGCGAGTCTTAATGCTTAGAGAGATCCAGCTAGACTGAATATGTTCAGTAAAGCTGATAATTCCTTACATTAATACTAAGACTTAGTAATTTAATTCCAGCTCCCAGAGTTACTACAGTCTGAATGCATTTTCTCTAGATGTGATTGGCTGACTGTTTAATTGATTTAATCAATACCTAAACATCATCAGTATTTTTGTGTAGCATGGAACAATGCCAGATAGCACTGGTAGCTCTGTGCATGTTGCCTTCTAGAAAACAGGAATAGGTGGTTGTGCATATAAGTGACTGCAGGCAAATTTGAGTATGAAACTGTTTCAAAATGACAATTCATAAAAGACCAATGCTTCAATAATGTTTTGGATGATATTCAGTTAATTAAAGGTAAATTTGTAAATGGCTGTAATCTGCCCAATGTTTTCAATTAACTCTCTGAAAAGCATTACCAATCTGTTGCAGCAGGACCTTCATTGTGATGTTAGCTGACCTTAACACTTAAACCTTTACAATGGTTTTTATACTACCATGAGTCCCTTCAGAAATAGACCATTACCTATTACTTCAGTGTTATATATTTAACATAAGCATTTAAAGAACATCCTACAATGTGGGGCAAAGTACTTGAATTAACATCTTCTTTTATTAAAAGTGGCTATTGGCTTGGTTACACGTGAATATATTGAAGTGCTTTGTTTTTCCATACAAGGGAGTTAGCAGATGTCTGACATGATAATTCCACCATATGGCAATTTCACTTTCCTTTTAGTGCAATATTAAAATGATAATGATGAACACAGAATAAAATTGTTAATCTTAGTAGGCGAAAGTTGTAGCAGATGCTTAAGAAGCATTATTACCATAAAATGGTTATGCTCAATTTTAACTTGGTATAGGATATCACAGGCAGCATATTGTGGTTTCCACTCATATCCTGGCTTGACAAAGCTGTGAGCTGGGTGACTGAATAGGCCTAAATGCCTTGTGAATTGCAGGGCTATGATAGTGGTAATGAAAATAGCTCCATTCAAGGGATGTTAGTAAAGCTCACAGGGTAAATGCTGTGCCATATGATAGTAGTGAACAGAAGAGCTATTACATTGCCTCTGTATTCCTCTGTTATTAGGAGTTAACTGGATGATGGTCAAATTTAGTGTTCTCATTTTGACAGCTGGAAGGATGTTTCTCATCACAGCGCTGTAGAAAGAAAATGTATTAAATAGGAGATTGGACATGGCAGGATCTTCTCTTCCTCACTCTTCCTATTCATCAACAGCTATTGTAGACCTCTCTACATGAAAGTATATCATTTGTGTTATGTAAAGTATATCCCTGAATGTTGGTGGTAAGGTAAATTATTAGATGAGAAGTTTGAGCTTGTGACTTGTTGCAGGTCAGGAGAGGATTCTAGAGAAACGTTGTTCTGAGCCTGCCTTATTCCTTTGCTCTTCCCAAGACATTCACACTTAGCCACTGTGAGGAAAGAATACTGGGCTAGATGAGCCTTTTCTCTGACCTGGTATGGCCATTTTTATAATGGGAGCTGCTGCTTTCTTTGGTGTCTCCTGCTTTTCTGAAGATAGTTACTCATTTTAAAGAATGTATAAAGAGAGAGAGAGATTTTAAATGTGCAGTTTTGCAAGAATTCTTTGAAAATTTTAAGGTGCTGTTTAGCATATAAAGAAAACAAATCAAGTCAAGTTTCTACTCTGAAGCCTCAGTATGGCATATTTATCAGTGGGAAAAAAATGCACCTTAAAAACCTGGGTATATGGAGCTCAGGGGAAACATATATTTATATAAAAATATTTATATATAAAAATATATAAATTTTATATATATAAAAGAACAGTATTCAATTAGGTACCGAGGAAGGTCTGATGTAGGGCCACACAAGAAAATAGGCAGTTAAGGTAAAACTCTTAGATTGGTGTTCGGACCTTGCCTCCTTATCAGTCAAAGATGACAGATATTGACCTGGAGGAAAGTCCCAGCATGAGCATGATTCTACTTGCAAATAGTCAGCTATACTGTAATGCTACATTGTCTGGATATTTAGTAGTTGAAATCACTTTATTTTTTTCTTTAACATAAAAAGAAATTTTATAAAAATCTTATGATAATGCTAATGAATAAGGTATATGAGGTTTTACAGATGACACACTTGAGCTCTAGTGCAAAGAAGTCCTATTCAAGTAGGCATTTAAATGTGTGTGTGTTTTAAGCACATACTCAAGTAAATGCTGGAACTGAAAAGGATTTAAACATATTATAAAGGCTTTGCTCGAATCAGCAATCAAGTTAGAGAAAATGCTGCCCATTCCAATGCTGTTTTAGCCTAGGACTGAATAAAGGTAAAACCTGAACCTGTTCTTATTCATTTTCTGAAGAGGAAGGAATTTGGGCTTGTTTCATTTATCTAATTAAGATGTGACGTGGAGTGTGCTTCTGTTACCCGAAGCACCGTTTTGCAACAAAAATTTGAAGGGAGTGACTTGTTTTATTTCTGTCTGAGTTGTGCATCTGTGAATTACATTCTGCAAAACTTCACTCGCGGGTGATAAGGCACATAGCAATGTAACCTACTTCGGCAGTTTTAAATAGCTCATTAATTGTTAATGCCAACTTTCTCTTAATTGTGGTTCTTCATGTCTGACGGAGCATTCACAGGTGATCTACAGAACATTTACCCGTGATCTGCAGAGATGGCTGAATACTACATTGGCTATCTCACAGGTTTTTTTCTTCTCTGTAGTGGTGATTTCAAATACATAAATGTTTTATAGGTTGTTTTTCTATGTTTTCTGCTGCGTTATTTGCCTCATGGGATCATGAGTAGAAGGTATTTTGAGACATGCCAGTGTCTTCCTTCCAAAGGTGAAGGTTGGACGTTGAAGATATTTTGACAGTTTCCAGCTTGGGAGATAAATTGGTCTTATTGGAATATTCCAGTCAGTCCCAGTGAAGCTGGAGAAGTTACTAGGTGCTAGCACAGAAAACATGCCGAGCCCTCAGATCTGACATCACTTTGACCTACGCTGTCCAGTTTGGTGCAATTTGGTGTATTTTATTTTTTTCCTCAGTAAAAACTTTCATGCCTTTATCCGAGTTCCTAGTGCAAATTTTGAAGGACTGAGATTTTTTTTTTCCCCCCTATTCCAGTCAGTTCTTGCTGCCAATATTGACAGCCAACTGTCACTTGGTTCAGAAAGGGGGAGTGAAAATACTCAGCACAGAGGTTAGGAAGCAGATGCCATCTGGAGTTACTTGTGGTCACTTTTGGCCAGAAGGAAATTGTAACTTGTTGACTAGGGCGGCAGAACTAACTTTGAAAATGCTCTTGGCTGTGCTGTTGACTTGGTTAGTATTGCTGTAGCCCCCTGTATTTTTGTTTCCTCCAGAGCGGCTGTTTCTCAAAGCAGTACAAAATGCCCTCAGTGCAATTCAAAGCAGCTAAGCTGCTATATTTTTTTAAAAATGTCCCTTTGCATACAGTGAACGTGCTCTGAGGATTAGATCCGAAATGTGTACTATCCCCGCACCAGAAGTTGAGAGCAGTGAAAAGGGAACAGATCCTTTGCTTTGGCTAAGTACACAAAACTGATGAATGCTTTCATGCAGGAAGCCAAATTTTCTCCCTCTCTCTTGAATTTGGTCGTGTTCATCAGTGGAACTGAGGGGAGGCTCCATCATCAGATTCTTTCTCCACGTTACAGCAGCAGCAGATTGTGTTTTGAAAAGGCATTTCATCATTTTATTAATATAAAAATGTGTAGCAACCCAAACAGTACATGAGAAGATAAAAGTTAAGGATGCAAACACAAAAGATTATGGAATATTTAAGTAAAGGTGGGTGTTAACATATATAGGACCACCGCCACCACAGAGATAGAGAATAGAATAGGTGGTACTGAGGTGACAAATTCAAAATGCCAGCAAATGCCTTTGATTCACAGTCAGCCTTGTTAACCACAAACTACTTGAATGGGAGGCAACATTGTGTCTTGTGATACAGGCAGATTATCAGAGATTTACCCTAGATTTGATGCTCATTTATAGGAGACAGATTGAGAGCAATGTCAGTAGATTCACACTGGGGTAAAACTCTCCCTGCTCAGTGTAGCTCCTGTGGTAACAAGGTCATGCTCCTTCCTCTCCTCCTTTTCTAGTGCTCTTGCGCGAATACATTTATAACAAAAATAACGGCAGCAATAATAATATTTTAACAGATCCTTTCCAGGCTGTGTCTCCGTGCCTTTTGCAGAGGGGACTGGATCGTTTTGCTGGTTTTGCAGTGATGCAGGAGGCAGAGTGAGTTACCCAAAATGGTCAGTCAGCAGAGACAGGGTGTTGGGGAACGCGGGTTTCCTGAGGCCACGTTCACAGTTAAAAACTGTGTTTGGTGCACACTCTTTTCACCATATAAAATAAGTCAATAAATGGTTGCAGATTTACAGCGTGCATTTGCAGGAACCCTGAACAGCATTAATCAGGACTGTCATTTTTTAATCTTCTGTGATAGCTGAACATAAAAAAACTATTTCAAGTTAAGCAGCAGCCCTAATTTTCAAGTGCATGTTTTCTTTTTTTTTTTTTCCTTTTTTTCTATGGGGAGGCAGGGGGCACTAATAATAAGAGATTTGCACTGGCTTCAACAAGCTGCTAAAATCAGTGATAAGTCAGAGGCTTCCCCCTCTGCTGTTAGTTAAAAAACTGATTCTCTTTCTCCAACTTAAGCTGAATTTCTTTGAAGACTTGCAAAATTGAATTTGCATGAGAATGGAGGATCTGCCATGTAATTTCAAAATGTGGAAAACAGTATTTGTTTTTACTCATTTTGGAATTTTCATGTAGTTAAAAGACTGTGTTCTTTGGACCTGACCCTTCTCTGCCCCTGAAGCCAATAAGACTTTTAACCTTCACGTGGGAGGGTGTAAGAGCCAGGTCTGCGTCGTTCTTCTGCCGTAACCATCCCTTTGGCAAGCAGAGCTGGGGCACGTTCAGCTGAAAGGCCAGTGCCGTGGGTTTATATCTGATTAAAGCAGTACGTTGTACCTTGCCAAGCTGTATAAAAAATGGTTTCATTATAGTATCTCTTTTTAATTGACTGTGTTTGTATTGTTTCTTCAGCATGGAAGATAATCCGTATATGAATAATCAAGCTTGATCTCAGACTTATACTGTGTTTTAATTGTTCATTCAGTAGAGAACATAAGTATTAGTGGATTTTTTACAAGTCTCCTGTTAAGAACCATCCTTGATCCTTTAGTTGGTCTGTCTGCTGGTAATCTTTTTCTTTGCTTGAAGAGCTGACAGAAGCATCTGGGCCTCCCTGGCAGTAATTAGGGCAAGCAAACTGCCTGCTGTGCTGAAAAGCAGCTCTGAGATTTGAGGAATTGCAAGTGCAAAATACAGACTGGCTGGCATGCAAATACATTTTTTTCTGTACACAAAGAAATCACTGCATCCACTTGTATGTAACTGAGATTACTGTCTTTCCTGTTTTAATCCCAAAGTTTAACTGAACTGCGTTGTTATATTGAGAATTCCAACCTCAAAGCAAAGTTTTCTTCTCTGTTGCACAACTGTAAGTCCAAAATTGCCTTTTGGAAATCAATCTAAAACCTTCAGTTTCCAGCCACTGAATTTATAAAAGCTAATGGAGAAGCCTTCTATCCAAACACTTCATAAAAGCTTTGTGACAGCAGTATCGTAGTCAATCTCTTGATGTCAAATCGCAGAATGCTAAGGGTACCCAATGTGAAGTTTTCTCCAAAGTGAAACTTAACTATACCTAAGCCTATATGTGGTCAAGAAATAACTTCAGGCTCTAATTTAATAATTTTGTGCCCAGGAAGCCCATCTCTCTAACAAGAGATTTAACAGGACTACAAGAAGAAGGGTGTAAGTGGTGCAAAAAGTTGTAGGGAGTAGCAGCTGCTTCTAGCAGCTTATCTACTGAGGTTTTTATTTGAATTTGCTTTATTTTTTCCTTTGGGAAGAAGATAGTAATGTAATTTGGGACTTGGGAGCAAAACCATTTGGGATTTTTGTGTCAGTTAGATAAAATAGGGCATAGCAGCCTGATCCTTCTCACTGTTCACTCTTGCAGGGGCCAGATGCACTTGGTGATCTCTCCATTAAATACTGCACAAAGATGCTTTGAGGTCCTAGTACAAGACAGCATGACAGATTTCCGTTACTATTTTGATATTCCTTCCTTTGTCATTCCCTGTAGTTCCATTGCAGAGGCACTGTTTCACCCCTGGAAACTAAAACAGAGCGTGCAGCTTCAATGGGCAGATACACAAGCCTGTCAGTATAAAAATAACCAATTTTTGTTTTCTTTAAATCATCTTAAGTCTCTGTGTGTGTGTTTGTTTCTTCGGTGTTTGATGCTATGACCTGCCGTTCATCAGGCCCTCGTCCTGCATTACTTCTCATGCCACATCATGGTGACGTGTCCTTCCCCCTCTGGAGAAGTTGCACTCCCTCCCTCGCCATTAACGACATACAGTGTCAGTGCTAGGCCATAGATCTGCTCAAACCGGGCGCTGTTAAGTCCTGCCGTTAGTTTTCTTACCCTCTATGGAGATAATTATAAACAGATCTTGGTGTTTTGAGATGATAAATACATTTGCAACTGTGCTGCACCTTTGCCATCACTTCTGCTCAGCTCCACCACAGTGTGCCCTGCATCCGTTCTGTGATATGTGACACAATTACATCTCAGGGAGATTTCTGCTCTCCTTCCCTGTGTTTTATGATGAATTTAGATGCAGGCAGTCCATGCTAGGAAAGAAATAAGGTTTTCATCTTTTTGCCTTTATTTTCCCTCACATTTTTGTGCTCCTTCTGTGCTTTTTGAGAGGAAGTTTTCCACAGAGCTTTTTTGCCCTTTATTTTCACTGGTATGCCTAACTAAATCCTTGAAACAGCCCTAGAATGGTTTAAAAGGGGGCAAAAGTGTAGTTGTTCATTTTGCAGCTGAGTTTGAATACAGATGCAGACCCTAAAGTATATTAGATGATGTCAGTTCAATATTCTGCACCACAGTTCCCACCACTTTCCCAATCCCCATGTCTATGAGATGGAAAGATTGAGTAATAAGGAAGACATGTCTCTGCACCTGCTTTCACCATATCACACTACACGCGGTAGGAAATCCACACGTAGTTTCACTTTTTCCCCCTCGGGCATTATCCGTTGTTCACAGCTTCCAGCTTAGGGCCTTATCCAGATCTCCTTATGCTCTAAAAACACGTTTCTAACCATTGCCTCTTCAGATTTACCTCTGTTATTTGCAAACAAGCTGCTTTTGAGCAGCCTGTCTGCACGCACTGAACTTTATTTTAAGCATCTCACTTGATGAGTAGCTTCATTTGTTAGCAGTTTAACTGTGAACATCTGGCACATAAGACAGTGCATTGGATACAGCATTGCACCTAACTGGCGTGAGCGTATTTTCCAAGTATCTTACTGAAAAGATGGTGGTTCATCAAAGGAAGGTTTTGAAGCCCGTGTGTGCATTTTTGACCGGAGAGATCTCCCATGGCTGTGAGGTGCGTGCACTGGCTCAGCTGGAGCGGCAGCTGGGCTACGTCACCCTGTGGACCTGGCCCTCCCTCCCTCCCCTCCTTCGTGCACACACTGCGCTCCACGCAGCAGTTGCCCTGTGTTGGCCCAGTTTTGGCTATCTGAATAGGCTGTTTCCGAATAACTCAAGGTGACACAAATCCGATGCACGTACAGTGACGTGATGAAAGAGGAAATAAGCCCGAGGAAGAGTTGCAAGTCCAGAAGCCAAGATTGATCTATTGATCTATCATGTTGCTATGTTCCTTAAATGATTTATAGGGATATCAAGGTTGTCTTTGGGGGGGAGGAGTTTGGCACTATTATGGGATTGGCCTTTGTTTTCCAGCCTTCCATGGCAAGTTGTTCTTGTCCTCTATCATTTAGCCCCATTTTTGCACAAATTGCTTGGAAATTTGGGGTTTGCTTTGTTTTTTTTGTTTTTTATTCACTAAAATACACACTGGTGGTTGTTCTTTTACAATATGCTGTCAGCCTCACTAGAGACTCCAAGTCCCATAGTGACCGTGTAACAGCCTTGAGATCCTCTCACTGAAAAGCTGTGTTGTGCTTTGGAAGGTGCTTTTTCCCTTGGCTTATTAGCATTTTTGGATAAGTAATTATGTTTTGTGCAACTCCCAACTCACAGTTTGAATTTATATCTTTCCTAATTTGGTACATGGAAAATATAGCCAATATAAAGCATAAATTATGTAGTCAAGGGCTGCTAATGTGATGCATCAAAAATGACCTATCAGGCCGATTGGTATTTTTACACTGAATTGCAAGAGCAGGAAATTTCTGTGCACTCTCAATATCTTCTGCGCAGTTCCCAAGCCCTTGGCTTTGAAAAGCAGAGAGCTTGAGACGAGGAGTCAGGGCAGTGCAGACCCTGCAGCTCCGGCTCGGCTGCTACTGCTGCTTTTATTCATATAAGGAGAGTTCTGAGGAGAAAAGCCAGCGCAGGATGAGTCTGGAGATTAAAATTGTTCTTGTCCTGTAGTGGCCTAGACACAGTCATACTTGAGGTGGCTCTTCAACCCTATAGTTGCACAATTAGGATGTTTCCTGTTATTTCTAGAAAAGGGACCTTTTCCTTGTATCAGTAATTCAGGCACTGATTTTGTTTTTTGTTTTTTTTTATTCCCTGATTCTTCTTCTTTCTTGGTTCCTCCCATCTTTCTATGTAATGCTAACAAAACATGACTAATAGTCAAATTGCATGGAGAAAAATGTTATTAAGAAGTGGATGTAGTTTTTGCATTCATACAATAACAACTTATTCTTTTTTTAATCTATCCTTCAGTGTTGACAACCAGAAGTTCATGTTGTCAGGCTTTACTCTGCAGGGAGTAGAACTAGAAACTTGTCATCCTAAACCTGAAATGAAATTATGAGCTACTCATTTGCTTACAAAGGTTGGAATTTAGAGAACAGTACCAGACATCATAAGACCTGAAGGTCTTGCAATGAAAACTGAGTGCCGTGAGCACACCTGTATACCCTGGAAAGAGCAGAACAACGGTTTCACAGTACTGTTGCTATAACGTTTTACTAATACAGTAATAAACCTAAACTTTGGAAATGACTGTTACTTTCACCTGAATAATTATTGTAATGGAAGTCATCCCAGGTCGTCATCATTTCTCCCCAGCGGGGGCTAAAGTTGTATAATGGAGTTTGCATATTCAAGATACTTTAAAATGTGCAAGAAGGTCATCTGTTATTAACAAGCAGTGCGTCTGAACACCCCTGCTAGGCTCTATTTTATGGCTTCTCTTTGGACATAAATGAAAGCCTCAACCGAATATTCAAGCTTATATCAGTCATCCTTGCCAATCTAGAATTGTTCAACCCATAGATATTAACTCCCTTCATTGTCTAAACAGAGACTTATATGAATCATTTGCCTTGTACAATACATTACGAATCAGTTGTTGAGAACTGGGGAGATTAAGTGACTTCCATTTGATTGGATTTCAACTTTTGCCTCTCACAGATGCTTCAAGGAACTAGCTCTGTTCATTATGGCCTACTGGTAATAGTAGAGATTTATAACCCTGCAGGAAAGCTTCTACTGCAAGCTGTAAATTGAAGCTGAGAACAAAATTTATTCTTGTGAGTAACTTTTGCTGGATGACTAAACTTCAAACTAGTCCCAAAGCATTAGCTCTGGCACTAGTTTGAGTTGTATTTCCACTGCTTATCTGAATTGCAAAATTTAATGCAAAGTACCAATTGTTTTCCTGTATGTACTATGTTTTAAATAATACTTCCCCTTTTTCTATATATTTTATTAGCTATTGAACAGCATGTCATTTGAAATTTTGAGGCTTGACCACTGTAATGTATGACTGTATAGTCCTGGATCCGAGTGTTTCCATGTTTCTGACACTCCATGAGCCAGACCCTGATTCTCCATTGTATACATGGGTAGCAGCTGGATGAGAACACGAGCAGAAACTGTGGCCGGTCTCCTCAGTCATCCTCAGTTATCTGGAAGGAAAATTCTCCCCAGTAAAATGCTTTTATTTATTTCATCCACTTCACAAAAAAAATGTGCAGGCTTTTTTTTGTTTGTTTTCCTGTCCTTTGACTTCATTAGAGATTTCTGCTTTCAGGTTCAAGTATTTCTCTTGTCTCTGTGGCCTCTCTTTGACAGGTCTATTCTTCTAACTAGCTATGTCATGCATCAGAGATGCTTTCAGAAACACCTGTCTTGTGCTATACAGGATCAACAGTCATTCCATTTATGTCCATTACTAGTTAAACTCATGAGATTCAAGTGTCAGAGTCAAAGCCAAAGTATTTTTTTTTCAAGCATTGCTACTAACCTACGTTAAAGTAATCACATTCCCTAAGAGTCTTAACTCTTAGTACACAGCACACAAGGGCACTTATTTTACAAACGCTTTTTCATTTCTATGTTCCAAAAGATGAGATTTCAAGCTCTAAGAATAGCAAAGGAGGAGCTTTTGGGTGCAGCTCCATCAGCATCCTGATGCTGCAGCTGGATGCCTGGCACCCACCTGTGTGACCGTCGTGGCCCCTGTGACTCATTCTGAATCCCACAGGACTTTAAGAAAGAAGTGCTTTATATTTTTTAACTTGGTGGTAGTTTGGGAAAATTGTTACTGCCCAGAAGTGCTTCGGTCATGTTTTCTATTTATATGAGAAAGTATGGAGTATTATTTCTGAAGAACAAATAAGACAGGTTTCTTGCGACCGTCTTCCTCCTATAAAATAATGCAATAAAATAGCAATGAAAATAAAACAGAAAATGAAAAAGATGAGAATATGTAGGGAAAAGAATTCTCACTGTTTAACAGATACTGCTAAGTAAAGTCCCTATCTCAGGATACCAGTTCTTATGATTCTGTGAGTAAGGTGAGGTCTCAAAAGTATTCAGTGTATCTGTGCTGTGAGAGATTGGACTATGCTTTTTGTTTCATGATTGATAAAGTATTTTTCCTAAATAATTTCTGCAGTTCTAGCTGTAGTGAAACATATCATGGAAAATGGTCTATCTGGCTGATAAGAAGAGAAGCTAAGTCTCATTTATTTCTATAAAATAAATACAGTTCAGCTATGATTGTCTTCCTTGGCAGTTGTACAGGATTGCTGCTATACAAAGCTCCTCCTCCTTGTATTTTTATATTCAGTGATTTGCATGTCTTGGGCAGTGGTGGTTTTTTTGTTGTTACTGGTTTTTTTCCTCAGTTTTCAGAAATCTAATGGGATTTTTATAAACTTTTAAATCTTGGAATTGTATAGCTCCTTTTGTCATGAAATTCTGATTTGTCAGCAAAGTTGTACATGGAGGGTGGCAAAATCAATCAGAACAGCAAACCCGAAAAAGCCTGCAGCTCCCTGAACTAGTTGCTGCCAGTAATGCTAAGCTTTGCTAATGCTAAACATAAGGCATGTAAGAAGAAGGTTCGCTTTCTATCTCTGGAAAGTTAGTATCTGCATAAGTTGCACAACTTTTGATGCCATAATACGTTTTGGCAGTTTTGCCCAGTGATGCTCTCTGCATTTCAAGATGATTTAAACCTTTAACGTAATGAAATAAAAAAAAGTTGGTTTTCATTTTATTTTCATTTTCTCCTTTTCTCTTTTCTTTTCTTTTCTTTTCTTTTCTTTTCTTTTCTTTTCTTTTCTTTTCTTTTCTTTTCTTTTCTTTTCTTTTCTTTTCTTTTCTTTTCTTTTCTTTCTTCTCTTTTCTTTTCACAAAATATATAAGTGGTCAACAGGTTAAAAATTACATTTGCCGCCAAAATTTAGCCTAATGCATAAAGAAGTCAGTTTGACATATACCATTGGCTTCTTGTGTTCATTTCAAGTTGGATTTAGCTGATCCCTGTGCTGTTGTAATGTCTCCTGTAAGGTTACTTTATTACTTAGAACGCATGTTTTGAAGTGGCAGTCAAAAGGAGGAGGGCTTGGGGGGTTAAAAGACATTCAGATATAATAATTCTTAATGAAAATCTCATTTAGAATAAAATAGCACCTGGATTCACCAAAGCGGTAAAGTACCATGGGTCCCTTCCAGGAATACAGCAGCTTGTCTTGACAGTGATTTATGTTCTTTTTTGCTTTACCTTATCAATACATTACCTAGGCTGACATACGTATGCATGTGTGTCCAGTGAGGTCTCAGCACCTGCGACAGTGCCCATACCGAATCCATCCTTGTTGATGCTTCCTTCAGAAGGTTAGTGGAGCACAAAGGGTGCAAGCCCCTGGCGTGCAGCAGCGACATGTAGCGTAGATGATTTGGGCAAAATCTGGGCAAAACCTATTTGGGTTCTGCAGCAGAATAATTAGGGGTGGAATTTGGTTGTTGCTTGGCCTTGTGGCTTGGCTTTCTGTGAGAGTCTGGTGACTGCTAATTGTGCAGGTCAACACGGAGCCACCTAAGTTCTGCATTCTTAGACATTTGGGAGATAGCTGCTGTGTAGACCCGAAACAAACAGTCAGCAGGAAAAGTACTGCAGTAATAAAAGTGACTCTTGAAGTCTAGTCAAGTGCAGAATAATTTAGATTGTTCTGTAAATCCTGGGCGTACATTTTGCTAAATTAGAAGCATAATGCACTATTTGAAAAATATCTAGCTTGAGTATTATGGAAAGGTCAGTATATAATTTACAAAGAGAATGATAATGAACTGATTTTGAAACATCCTGTGAAATTTAATACAAATGCAGTGTTCCAGCTTATATTTTTCTGTGATGGTTTTTGGAACAAAACAAGACAGATTTACAAATTAAATTTGATAGAATGTCTATATAATCTTTGAGTGTCACTGCTTTTGTATTACATATGATTTATTCATAGAAGTTATTTGTACCCTGGATTGTCTTTTCTTAATCTTCTCTCTCTCCTCTTCCCCTAGTGCATGCAGTAATTTTTCTCCTGTATGGGCAGTTTTTATCATTTTTATTTGCATTCAAATGTTCCATACTAAAAATTTTAAGTGGACTCCTTAAAATTATTTGGACTTGCTTCTGTAAACAGAAAAATGTGACACGCCAGTGCAGATCCTCTTAAAACCTGCTAAAACCTCTGCAAGCTCGCAGCACTTTTCAAGGGATATAGGTCTCAGCTGCTTGCAGAGAAGTTTTAGCAGGAGCTCAGGCAGTTGCATCCAGAGTACCGCAGAGTACCTCTATTTGGGAAAAGCTTCTGGGCAACTAAATTAATTTTGCCTCCTACATTAGGGCTGTAGAAGCACCTTAGGGCTCCGCAAAGGTACCGAAGCCTCCCTATTGCACAGGTATGAAGTGAAGCTGCATCTGAATTGCTTCACCGAGATAAAATTCTCCTTAGTAGAGCTTTCTTTTGTGGGTTGTGTCTAAACATATCTCCTGTCGGATTTTGAATTTTTCCTCCTGATGTCAGTTTGTAACTGACTGAATTTACATAATGGGTATGCGTGCAGTCAGATTCCAGGCCTGTGACTGTACACCAGAAGGAGGAAGACTCACGTAGACCTTGTTCTCTGCCTTTTTTGATGGGATCATCAAGTCGTTATCGTCTAATTATTACATGGAACGTTTAATGTAATATGTGTTATAATTAAAAATTTGATCAGGACACGTTAAGGGGAATTAAGAGTATTTCATCAAAGGAATGGATCGCATTTCAGAAGATGTGTGAGGTTATTTTCAGGAGGACTGCACAACAGTGAAGAGTTAAGTCTTGACTTATGGAATGCATGGGGCACATTGTAAAGTAAATCTGAAAGGCAGTATCCCGAAGTGATGAGGACATCTGAGAGAGGTTCGGCAGTGAAATAGGCAGTGGCATAAATCAGAAATAGGCTGCTCTTTGGTGAAGATATACATTGGTGGAAAAGGTGAAATTTGTGTTAGGTTCTGGTTCAAGCTACAGCAGTTCAGCGCCAGACCTTCCCAGATCCCCTGCGCAGCTCTGTGAACATCTTTTGGCCTATACTTTGCAACACGGTAAATGACAACTGGTTGACAGTTGCTTTCCTTTACCTCGCTGTAGTCTGTGTGTCACTTCTGCAGCTGTCAGTGCTGCTGCTCAGTTTAGCCCACTGTGCTGTAGTCTAGCAGCTTCTACTGAAAATGGGAATCAGGAAAAGAAAGAAAGAAAGAAAGAAAAAAGGAAAAAAAAGCCCCTCTCTGATATTTGTGTACTATGTCAGACAACCAAACGGACTTGAGGTGGCAGCTGGTGGCATTCCTGTGCAGGACGGAATAAGGGACGGGACAGACTTGCTTTGCTTTGCACAGGTCTGTCTGTTGGCATTATTTTCCAAAAATAAAAAGCCACCTTAAAAAAAAAAGGGCACCTATCCCCACCAACTGTATACCAAGTAGTCCTGCTTAAAATGTTAAAAGTGCAGATGTCTTTTGAAGCAGTGGAGAGGGCTGTTCCCATTGGAACACATTTCAAGTGTCAGAATAACAGAATTCTGCAAGCTGCAATAGGTTGAGGGTAGAGCTTTGATTTTTTTTTAATCTTTTTTCCACCTTTTTTCCTCCTCTAATCTGTGCAAGTGCATCATTTGGAGAAGAATACAAATCACAGAGAAAATATGTAAGTAAAGACAAACTGTCAGTGAGGAACAAGAGATAATAGAAAGACGATTTTAGGAAGATATTTGACACAACTGCATTATTTGATGATTAAAAAATATGTAGCATGTCCATTTTCCCCCAGGGTACTTGCAAAACTCCCTACAAATTTGGGGTATGTGATTGATTTCAATGCAGGTTTGTTTTTTTTTTTTAATATATATATTTCAACTCCGTGAGCTTATGTTATGAAAAGCAAGATGAACACATTCAAAATGTACATAGCAAATATAAACACAGATGTATTTGAAGACACAGTCAGCTATGCATGGCATTGTCTTTCTATGATGGGGCTTGCCTACAATTTTGTTGTGTGCAGTAGCAAAGACTGCAATGAGAAATTTAAGCTTGCACACTAGGGATAGGGAAGGAAACAACAGGTGAGGTAATGCTTTGCAAGAGTGTGAAAGCAAAGGGACATGGGGAAATGACAAGCTTCAGTATGATGTTATAGCTGACATGGTTGTCTGTCTGTACTCACGCACACAGACCAGATTGTTTCTTAATTTCTCCTTGAATGTTTCCTTTCTATGGTTCATTAATGGTCCTATCTTCCATAATTAATTGCATACCTCCTGATTTGTTCCTGTACTAAAAATTTCTCATTAAATTTTGCATCCTTCCACCATTTTATTTAATCTAGTTAATCATCATCATTCCTCTCAATGCCTGTTCCCTATATATTTTCTGAGGCAACAGAAGTTCTCAAGTTGCAGTTTCTCACTGAACTTTGGCAGCATCCTTGAAGCTGATACTTCCCCACAGCACTGCTGTTCTCTTTTAATAATAACTCTTGTATTTCCTACCTAAGACTACTGAGCTGCATAATATTTGAGGTGAAATCTTCAGGAAAAAGCCTATAAGTCAGTATATGTACAAACTAGGTGCTTCTGTGAATGAAACTAGTAGCTTTCTGGGTGAGTTTTTGTATGGTGTGCCCAAACTTGGGTATAGAAGAAGTTCTTCTATATTTGTCTACAGTTTTCTGTTTTCAGTGGATTTTTAACCGGCAGTGGCATTTTTGCGGGGGGGAAAAAAAAAGTAAGTTGTCTCCTTCTCTATATTTTTTTCTATTTTTCTACTAATGTGCTAAAAATAACTGAAGTAGTCAAGAACAGAGGAGTGCAAAAGCTTTTATGTAAAATATTTGTTTATTTTAAAACATCACAGAAAATATTCTTTTGTCTCACTGTAAAGTTAGAGCTTTATACAAATTGTCATCTATCACAGCGGAACCAGAATTGCGTGGACTTTCTTTGCATTTGGGAGGTAGTGGTGTTTATTTTTGAGAAACAGAAGCTCCCAAGGCTTGTTCATTACTGAGAAGAGGGAAGGCATCACCTACTGTTTCCTCCTAACAGCAGAGGGAGAATCTATTTCCAGGCTGGGATGGGCCAGCTTGTTTTAGGCTGTGGGTACCTCTGCATCGCTCAGGCCCAGTGCCTGGGCTCCCGTGAAATACAGGGTTGTCTTTGCAAAGCAAGCTAGAGGAGTAGCCTGCAAGCAAGGTGCTTCCTCCTGTGGGGAGAGAGTATGTTACAGGCATCAAATGTCACCACTGGGGATAGAATTGTTTGAGGAACATGTATTTATATAGATTTGGCTGTAAAAGTCTCCTATAGGCATGTGTGTCATTGCCCTGACTCACGCTTTTATCTCTGCAGCTTTAGGGGACATGGTTAACCTTTCTGTCTGTCTTTCGTTATTTTTCCTAGAGAGAAGCCTACTAGGCAAAGAGGGCCTGTATGTGTATGAGAAACTGGGGCTATAGAGAATAGATTGATGCCTGTGATAACAGGGCCTTGATCCTCTTGTATTTTACCTGACATCATTGTAAATCCAGTGGCATCAGCTGAGGGCCTGTCTAGATAAGGGCCTAGTCCTGAAGAGCAATTCTTGATTACCTGCCCAAGCTGGCATTCATTTCTCAGAGCAAGAGTTTGCCCTGACCATAGCTATTCTGTTTGAAATTCAGATCTCACCCAAATCAAATGAAAATTCCCTTGAAGGCAAGACCTGTGTCACCAGCATAAGTTGTTAGAACCAACCTGAAGAGTCGCTCTAAGACTACTTGTTGTTGTGCTTCTTAGGTGGAGATGAGCCTGTTTGCAAGACTCTGGTGATATAAAGTTATTTGGAGACCAGAAGCAGAAGGTGGAAATAAAAGGAGAGAAATAGTAGTTTCTGGATGTATAACCAGCATGCATTTATAAGAGAACACACTTTCTAAAATAACTCATATTACTTCTTGGAAGCTTACTGTTGAGAGTGCTTCTTGTATCACCTTTCCCCATGATTCAGCTGGCAGGGAGTTTTACCGCTTCATCTGCAAATCCTCTATGTGGTGCCTTTAGACCAGTGTTTTGCAGAAGCAGCTACACATTTTGATATAAAAAGAAACAGCAGCAGTAACATCCATGCTGTATGCTTATTTCCTCTAGCTCTATCTTACCAGAAGATTTCTGACTGTCAAAAAGGGCATGATCATTTATCATCTGGTGGATTTTTACTCTCTATTTTGCTTTTGTTAGAGGAGCAACAATCAAGGAATGGTGGTTTTGTGTCTGAAAGGTTGCAACAGTTCTGGGAGGCCGTGTTCCTTAGTGCGGTCTCACGAACTAAGGAGCTGAGCTTGATGAAACTGTAGGAAAAAAAGTTTTCTAAACAAAATGGGCTGCCCCATCGACTTGTCTTACAGCAGATCTTGTCCTGATTGTGAAAGAGTTTTGCACGTGCTTGTAGGTCAAGAAAGGACACCCTCTGAATAGCTGCAGAGTTCCTTGCATGATTTTCGTGGTCCTCTCTGAGCTCAGTGCCCCTGTGTCCATGCTGTTGGTTGGAGGTAGTTGAACTATCTCCTCTAAAGGTGCCTTGGTGGCCAAGGTCTTGGGTGAGGAGCAGAAATTGTTCCTCTTGAGGCAAGAAAAGAAAGGAATTTACAAATACCTACAAATACAAAGGCATTCCCCCCACTGACTCATGCAACAGCAGTACAGGGTATAGGGAATCTTTCCTGTAGCCATCCTTAGTCCAAAATTGTCTTCTTGGCAGTGAAAATGTGTTTTAGTCATCCACTCATCATGATGAGCCTTCAATCACATTCTGTGTTAGGAAAGGCTCTGAGATTTAAAGGTCTGCTTTCTAAACAATCTGAACGGGAATTATTTTTTACTGTATTTGTTTCTTGTCCTGTTTTCTTGTGAGGGGAGAAAGTGAGGAAAGAGGGCAGGAAATGCTGGCCAACACTAAGCAGATCTGAGGAACTGCAAACTGTGCTTTTAAATCCACAAAAGTTGCTTTAAAATTTTCATCCTTCAGTTCCCAATTTGTTTCTAGTTGCTAAATACCATGAAAAGGACATATCATTATTTTATCCCCTCCTTCATCATTTCAGATGTTCAGAGTCCTTCATAAATTAACAGACTGGTTATTCAGAAACATAACATTTTGGGATTGGATTTATGATTATTATGCAAATGGAACTATCATACTCTGTGCAGAAAATAGGTTTAAAAGCAGAAAATAGCAATAGCCCTATTCAGGAGCTACTTCAGTTAATATTTTCCTGTAAAGAAATGAGGATTCATTAATAACTTATGTATTGTTATTAGGATTGTTTTATTGTAACATGTAATTTGTTTGAACTGACGATGTCTTTCTGAAAATGGTTTTAATTACAGAAATAAATGACAGAGCTTACTGAAGATGCTTATACAACAGTGCAGTCATTTTCCCTGTGCCAACTGGAAATGTTTTCTTAACAGATGGAATTCACCAGTCTGCAAAGAGCTATTGTGAGGCCTTTGCAGTGGTTAAAACCTTACTTAATCCATCTGATAAGGTACAAAGGAAGTCCATGTCATACATGCTATTTCTTCTTTGCCTCTGTACTGGTTAGCAATTTATTCTGTCATAGACACAAGAAAAAAGAAGAAAAATGAGTTGTTCATGTAAATGTATTTTGCTATTAGGAGTAATTTTATTCAGCAAGTCATGCCATAGTGGGTTAGAATAAAGGTAGGGTTCAAAGTACTTCCTTTTTTTCTATAGGGACCTTGACATTTATTCTTCCTTCAGGTTGTGGGTAGTAGGACCGCTGCAGATTATTTTGGCCTCATGTTCCTTTCTTCTATTTTTGCTACCATTTAGCCTGAGTCGTTTTTATAGCTCTCATTGTCGCTATAGGATCAGTAGATGTGACCTTCTTCCAAACTGATGCAGGCTAAAGGCTTACGATAGCCACAAGACAAAGCCAGGACTTCAGATAGAATCTGCCAGGAATAGAAAGCCAATATTTTGCTCCTAGCTGATGAGGTGGTTGATTGCAAGTCTCGCTTCTTCCTTGTGACTCACTAACTCTAATGAACAGCGGTAAAAATGTAGCCCAGAAACAGCACAAAAAGTAGAGGTGTGCTGATTAGCCATGACGTACAGAAAGGAGGCAATGTCAGTATGGGGAAAATTAAGGTATCAAGCTGAATGACCCTGTGGACCAGGGTATTAGAAGAGAAGTGAATTCACCAGTATCAAGTGCAAAATGATATATTAGGAATACAAAGATCCTCAGCTGCAAGTTAATTGTTTCATCAGTTAGAAGTGAATGAGAAGCAAAAGGGTGCTACATGTGCTAAGTGACAGCAGGATGACTGAGCCCAAGTGACGTGGCCATGAAAAAGGTAGTTGTACTTCTAGAGCTTAGCAGGACTCAGGCACCCATCCTGTCTTAGGAGAGAAAAAGATATCCCTTTTTCTTAAACATACCTTATACTTCAGCAAGATACCAAGGCTTTTGGTGGAGTTCACAGCACATCAGGCACTCTGCATTAACTGGAAATGTGCGTGTCTTGGTCCTTTCATGGTTTACAAAAGGGACGTTATTACTGCAGAGCATAAGAACTGCTGTGAGCTCAAATCTTGGCTCAGCTGATTCTCGCATGTTCACATTTCTGTGCTCTAAAAGAGCATGGCTTGTTTTTACACGGCACAACAATTAATAGAAATGTAAATGCTAAAGGATTGCGGGGCCATGTGAAACAATAGAGATGGCCACAAGTAAAGTTTGGTTGGGAATAAAGAGAGAGAGGGTAGCAAAAAAAGTGGTATCGCAATACGAGTTAAGGTCAAAAATGAACTGGTTTAACCAGTTGAAAACAGCCTGTGTGTTGGTGCCAGTGAGTCCTGTTGGGCCATCCAGCCCTACATGCCTAATCAGATAAATTAGCTCATCAGTAGTAGACTCCAAAGTGAAGCTGAACATGCAAATTATATCAATTATAAATTATAAAAAGTACTGACTTTGGGCTCTTTGTTATATATACACAAGTCTCTGCATCTGTCTCCTGTGCTTTTTTTTTTCCCAAAGAGAAGGTTGTTACTTCCATCCTGTCATGTCTTATTCATTTGATTATTTATGCATTGGCTACAGCAATATTCTGTTAAATATTTAAAAGTTTGTGATTTAAACCTGTCATTGAAGTTGTAATTATTTCTTACAGACCTAAAGCCTTACATTTAGCATTAGGCTGGTTCTGTTTATTTTTGTTTTAATTTTGTAGCAAGACCAAGCAAGGATGTACTTAGTTCATTAACAATAAATGAGGAAATAATGTAACTATGCTGTCAAGGAAATGAAAGAGCACAGAAAACACATTCAAAACTATTTAATTAATGTTTTTGCTCTCCATTGTCCTAGTTTTTGGACAGAGAAACAGTTTTTGATAGACAAAGAATAATTATCCATGTTACTTTTAGTTAAATAATTTTTAGAATGCCAAATAAAATTCTATTTTATTGTGTTAAAAAAAAGGCGGGAGGGAGGTCCTGTGGATGCTATAGTACTGCCAGATTTTTACAGTCGACGCCTATATGCATATAGTGGCTGGAAGCGTATGGCAGTGCCTCTGGATTCTGTATTGTTGTCCAGGTGTTTCTGCCTATGCCGTCTTAAGTGGCATAAATGAGAGCACTGTGATGGAGCCTGAGTGGATCACTGTGGGGGTGGGCTGTGAGGGGGGTAACGCACTCCTCCTCTTCCTCCTTCCCTCCTTCCCTCCTTCCCTTCTCCTCTGGTGGCGAGGCAGCTTCCAAAGGCAGTGCAGGAGGTGATGCACCTCATACCAGGGCCTGATCTTTGGGGCTTAGCTGGGCAAAAATGGCCAAGAGTGCTACCGAAAAGAAAAACAGATTTGCCTTTCATCTGTTTTCATTCTGCTACTTAAAAATAATCTGGTGTCGTTTTATTATTTTCTCGAAAGCTGCTTTGCACTGAATAGCCCTTGGTATTTGTCAAAGTCTTTGTTTTCTCTGAGTATTCCCTGCTGGCCTACTCAGAAGCTAGTTAAATTATGAGGATTATTCAGAGCTGCGCTGGATAATAAAATGGTCTATTGATTAGCAGACTTCTAATTACATGTCTCTTAGCATGAAAGAGAAATAAGAAGATTTGATAGTAAACAATGCAGAAAACAAACAGGGTGTTTCCAACATGGAGTGGTATGGGGGCATGTGTGTGGCATTTGACATGAGTATTATAATATTATCATCGTGAGCTCATCCTGCTGCTCACAAAACTGTGACTCACACCGCTAGATTCCCTGACAGATGATGAGCAACATGGGATAGGCCCTTCATACTTCTCTGCAGCACCCTGCATGCCCACCGAAAGGGTAACATAATGATGAGCAGTACGTTTTAGATTTTTCATGTCAAGAAATTAAAATTATGGATAATTTGTGTTTTAACTGGGTATATACTGATAGAAATGGATATAAATAGCGTGTCAAGAGTGTTAGTTCAAAAAAATGGCAAACAGGAGAAAGTAGTGGAACCTTTGCACTTATATTCCATGCCTGGCCACTGATTCAGTCTATCAAATTACCTTTGGTCTTCTCCAAAAATGATGCGTTCCAAACCATTTTTTTTTGTAATAACACTTTTTATGAAGATATCTGATAAATTTTTAAGGAAGCAGATTTAAACAAAAATAACTGTCTCCAAAAGTGGTAATGAAAATAGGAGCTCTTTCAGTCTGGTATAAACATAATCGGCAAAATTCAACAGCATACAGAAATCAAGCTACACATTTGCTGTGGGTTGAACTAATTTAAAAGTAAAGTATTTGAAGTATACCCAGGAGATTCCCTTTTTCGGTTTATTTCATTTGCAAACGTCTCTGTATTGAGATTTTTTTTAAAACAGAAAGGTCTTCAGCTGAGCTCGGGAGCAGTTTTCAGCAGATCCGAGTCCACACTGTCTGGGGCACTGCTGTGTTAAGCCCTGCTAGGGAACTGCCCCAGGTGCACGAAGTGAGCAGGTCGCGTGAAGCAAGTTTTCAGTGCTGAGATAAAAGAAGCCAAGTTTTCAGGGAGAAGTTAGGTCTTTGTTAGACTACCTGTAGAAGGAAATAGTTTCTTCCAGCAAACCTTGGAAGGAGAAAGGAAGCAAGATGTCATCTCACTTGTGCTCGTAGGTGACTGTGCTTCTCAGCTAGGTTCAAAAGCAGAGACCAAGCTAACGAACATTTTGAAAAAGAGGAATTGAACTCCTGGCAGAACTGCGGTTCATTTGGTGAGACCAGCTTTCCTCTCCAGTCCTTCCATGCCTCTTCCATGATCTATAAGAAAAGACCTATGTGAATTTCCATGGGCATTGCATACCTGCCTGGCACTTTTTCTAGCCTCTGTCTTTAAATGCAAAGAACTTCAGAGAAGAAGTCCTTGTTTCCTCCAGCAATGCTGCAGTTCTTGTCCATGCAAGAACAGCTCAACGTTTAACAGCCAAAGCAGCGCTTTAATGGAAGTGTGAAAATCCTCTCATTCTCAGTAGGTACCCGCATGCTTTTGTGCTGTTATTTTCTGGAGTTGTCCAGGTGTTAGAGGCTTCTGCTGTGCCTCTCTAGAGGAGCGCAGCTCCTGGCACAGCGGCCGTCCAGTGTCTTTACCACTGCTTTTGATTTGGCCCGGGGTTGATGCGAGCAAGTCTGTGCGCCCCTCGTGTTTTGGGTGGTGAAACAGTTGCTTTTGGTACCTTCTGGCGGGGAGGGAGGTGCATGGGGACTGTGCTGCCCTTGCGCAAGCAGAATTGTCCCCTCATTGGCACCCTTGTCCCCGTCACCTGGAGGCTCACGCTGGAGCCAGATCTGCCCCTCTCTGTGTGGGCCCTTCATCCATTTTGCGCTCTTCCTCCAGGCCTGTAATTAGTACCTGTGTTATAGGTACCAGACACCTGGCTTGACTGGGTGAGCAGCAGCATCTAACCACGTGTGCTTTTGTGTGTGCAGCAATTCAGTAGCTGGGCTGCCTTTTTTTTTTTTTTTTTTCTCCCTTTTTTTTTTCTGCAGAGCACAGGCAGGAGACACGTTTCAAACTCAGCTGTTTACCTGACAGAACAGTCAAAACAGTTTTCTGATTAAAGCGGCTGTAGTAGACACCCAGTCTCTGCGGGCTCCTCCACATCAGGGGATAATGGAACCGTTTACTAACAGCCAGAGAAATTATTTATTAGGCTATGAAACCTTTAATTTACAAGGAAGGTTTCACATTCTAATATTTTTTTTTTTTGCTTGTACTCCCACTCTGCAAAATGTAGCAGGGCCAAAAATTAATGTATTTGTACATCTATTTCTAAATTATGTGGGTGTCTGAAAAGGTACAGTTTTAAACTGGAACAAATAACAGACTCGTAGCAATCTTCTCTGAACCAGCAAGGTTTTATAAACCCGAAGATGGAGATCAATCAAACCCAGTACATTACATTCTCTGCTCTGTTAGCTTTAGGTTTAAACAGTTTTATAAATGTGAAATTGCAACCAGAATACCCCAGGTGCTAGGGGAGTCTCTGATAGAGCAGGGCAAAGCCACATCTGGGGAAAATACACAGGAATCCTAGACTCACGTTATTTTCTCTCTCCTCTGACAGTCATAGCTGCTACCCGGTAAAACAGCTTTCTTCTGTCTTGCATAAATTCCTGCGCTTTGACACGTACAGTTGCCCCTTCCATTTGTACAGGAGGCTGACACAAAGGGTAAGATCTTTTGTCACCTGCACCCTGCTCAAGCTGATGAAAGTCACAGGGTCTAATTCAGAATCATTCTGGGTCAAAACATTTGTGAAATACAGATTCAGTTTTAAAAAAAAAATCTAAGTATCAAATCAACTGTTGAAAAAGCTATGATAGACAAAACCCGCTTTGTTGTATACAAAATAACCTCACCTGCTGTTGTTCGCAATTCATTTATTTGTATGCACACTGGCATGCAAGCACTTACATACCCAGAAGAAGTGAACAAAGAGACGTTTTAACTTGCTGGTTCTTATTTTGTGGAAAAGCAACCACATCTTCATGCTCATCTTCACTGGCGCTGGTTCGTGTAACCTTTGGGGCCTCTGGAGATGATGATTCAGATTCCCTAATGAACACAGGGCTTTGACTTGACTTCCATTGGAATGAAAGGAAGAAAAATTTAAAAAAAAGAACATTGGACTGAGATTAGTACCCGTAAAATCACTAGGTGTTGGTTTAAAATAACAACTCAAAGAGTCTCATTCCCTTGCTGTTCTGTGGTCCCTTTGTCCTGTACCCAAAAATTCCCCTGCAGAGAAGAAAAAAATAGTTTGCTCAGGACTTTGTGACCTACGCAGAGGTGCAGGCAGTGCAGACAGCGAGACCAGTGACATCTTTACCCAGCTTTTTAGGCTGGGAACAGGCAAGTCAAGGCGGCCTTAATATTTCCTATACTGAAACAGGGGACAACCCCCCTGCTAAGCAGAGCAGCATTGAGTATGAGACATGCAGCTGCCTTAAGTATGAAGCCTGGGGCCCTCTTGCTCCAGGTGTGATCCCAGCCCCATGCCCATGAAATGAACACCATGATCTAAGGGATATCTGCATTTTGTTCCCATTATCTCTGTGTAGGTATAGGGGCAAAATGGAGCTTTGCAAAGGGTTGGGAGATTGTTGTTCCGAATTGTCACCTCATTAGTAAGGTGTGGGCGTAATACCTCCAGAATTTTGTCTTGCTGCTCTCAGATTGTCAGAAATATTCTTGATTTTTTTTTCAGTGGACAGATATATGAACCTGTTTATTTGTATCCTGTTTTGCAAACAGGATCTTTCTATGGGCATATTTTCTTCCTCTTCTATAGATGTTCAGCTCTAAACACTATGTTTCGTACCCTGTTTAATTTTAGCATTTCAATGAGTCTAAGGCATGCAGTTGTTTACTTTCATTCATGGAAATTTTTCATTATAAATAACTGTCCTTTTCTACTTTTATAAAACCTACATATCCCTCTGTTTTGTCCCCTCCAGTCCAGAAAAAGCAATGAGTACTTATGACAAAAATAGATAGTAGTGAGCAATCAGGTAGCATTAATATTTGTAAGTATTTGTTTGTCTCATAGACAAACGAGACAAAATAAATATGACCTGTTTAATTACCATAATAGCTGCCTATCATCAAGCTTTCCCTATGAGCTATTGCAGCTGTGTTGATTAACCAGATGTACAAGACTTTAGAAAGAATGGAGAAAAGGTAAGGAATAAAAAGTAGGAGGCAATAGGAAGTAGAGAATGAAAATATGTGTATGTCCAGCAAAAGTGCTTTTCTCCAGGAAAAAAATGTTTCTTGGCAGTATAGGCTTGGGGCTGAAGTCTGATGGCAGCTGTTATTTCCAAACAGGCAGAATTGATCTAAATTATGGTTTCTTGAGAGGGTAATTTTTTTCCATGATGGTTTTTCTGCTTCCATTTGCTTAAAGGAGGAGGAGGATCTTGACCTTTCAAGCAGTAGAAGGTAGTTCTCTTAAAGATTTTCATCACTGTCAAGCTTGTTTTCCTAAGATCTATGGGAACAGAGGTAGCTCCACGCAGGATGGATAGGCACAGTTTGGCTGACAGCATGACGGGAAACTTCAGACCTCTGGCAGTGAGATTACAGACTTCCTGCCAGAAGCGGGTAATTCTGTCACAGGTGCCGAGCACACCAACTGTTATAGAGCAGGCAGAAAGCCTTCGCACTGACATTATTTCTTGGAGTTTGTTAGTTTAGCAGAGTCGAGTCTTGCAGAAGTCTCCAGAGTGAAAGTGAGGAAGATGTCCCTGACGGCTCCCAAATTCCCCCATAGTTCTCGTGTGACAGAGTAAGGCCACCTCTTCCTTTCTGGTTTGCTGTGGCTAGAAATAAATTTATGTACAGATAATCATGAAGTACAGTCTGCAAATCTGCATCGCCTGCAAAGTTATCAAGTTGTATGGACAACAGCCTGGAGAGTTGCAAGGAGTGGGCAGTCAGCAGAGACCCACCCGACTGGAGGAGAGATGTGACTCTGCAACTGAAGTTCCTGTGTAGCTGAAGGGCACTTAGAGGCTTATATTCAACAGTGGCCTGCTTTTCTCTCTCAAAGTATTGGTAGGGCCGAGTCGTGTCTTCTAGCCCATGAAGTGGCCATCTAGGATTGTGGCTAGGTGTGCCTGTGAATGCATCTATATGCACACGTTGCTGTAGTCCTGCAAACCGTTCAGTGCTTTTGGGTTTGTGCCATGTAAGGTTAAAATGTCTTTGCATGCACAGATACATTCTGGGTAAAAATTCTCTGAGCTTTGCTTCCTTTCTGCCTGCCACAGGGGCAAAACGATATCAGCAAGGGAGAGAAAAAAAAAGACAAGAGGCTTTTTTGCTCTTAAGCAGATCCTCTGCCCTAAATAAATTGCACTAATTTTAACTCATCTCTCTGCAATAGCAAAGATTTTAATGGTGATCACTCTGGTTCTTGCCTACTTAACATCTTGTTCATATACTTTCTTATAACTATGCAATGTGTATAGGTTTAAATCAAATCTCAAGCTTAGCTACTTTTATTTTGAGTTGTGTGTGTTGGGTTTTATGTCATTTTCTATGTAGGTTTTTCAAGTGTAATTTTTTTAATAATGATCATTTCTCTATATAAAAGCTGTAGTCTACATAGTAATAACTGTTAAAGAGACATACTCCAAACTACTATTTTCTGTCCCTCACAGAATTGACAAGTAGGCTTTTAAGTGATATTTTGTATATGTTTAATATTTGTGTATTTTGTACATACATATTCAGCAAGACTCAAATATCGACTTGAATTTAATTTCATTGGTTGTGTTTTTCAATATATTTGTTATGCTTAAACAAAGCAGTCAGGAATTCACTTAAGTGTAGACTCATGATAGTAATGTGTAAAAGCCCATTTTTAATGATTTTGCCCAGCTGGACCTATAATATTCACAGTATTTTCAAATTGTTCAGGTAAAATGTACCGTAGGCATAGTGTCTATTGTATTGGTGATATCATACCATATCCTTGCACACATGATATAGATATAGCTACATGCTTATGGAAAGCAAGGAAAACTGAGCTTGTCAGATGGAGAGGTGTTCTTTGCCATGGATCACTGAGAACGTGAAGGTCGGGTCTAGTAAGCGAAAGGAACAAACACAGCAGGCTATGGTGCAAGATGTGTTTTGTTGGAAACCATAGCGAATTCACCGTGGGCAGCCAGAATCAGAATTTGGCCACCTTTTGTCTCAAACAAGGCCAATATTGAGATACACTCTGCAATGTTTGTCCCAGGACTTCAAGGCCTCCTAAGCCGCATCCCTTCCACCCAGGCATCTGCTCAGGCTTTGGGAAGAACTGGGATTTGCCAATCACTCTTCATGCCCTTGTTCTTATTGCTACATTTGTCCCCTGACTAACAGCATACGATAGTTCATTGCTGTTAACGGTGTTTTTGCAGAATCAGACCACAGAAAAATACTGCCTTGAGCAAAAATATCATTGATAATTTAGGCCTGTCTTTTGGGACAGCACATGCTGGAGTTAATGAAAATTTGCCTTAGTAATTCTGAAAAGACCCTATACTTTGGACTACTTAAAATAGAATTTAATATTCTCAGCTTGGATAATTTCCGTAATGACAACAGGAACGCTTATTTGCTTTTTACTTTTTTTTTACCCCCCCCGACCCCAACCCCAGATGAGCTTCTTTGGTTGGGAGCACAGTCCAGATAGCAGCCATTGGCTGGCAATCACGAAACCAACTCTCGTGCCAGAAAGGTGTGCGGGGCACAGCTTGCAAACACCAGTATTGCCCTCACTGCCCTTTCCTGTGGTCGCGTGGAAGTAGTGGGAAAGGCTGAACCGCTGCCAGCCCCAGCAGGTATGACACCAGCGATCCCATACTGATGGTCTAACGATGTTTGAGGAAGAATTTATTAACAGTGAGGGTGACAGAGCACTGGAACAGGCTGCCCAGAGAGGTGGTGGAGTCTCCTTCTCTGGAGATCTTCAAAACCCGCCTGGACACCACCCTGTGCCACATGCTCTAGGGGACCCTGCGTGTGCAGGGGGGTTGGACTAGATGACCTCTACAGGTCCCTTCCAACCCTAGCCATTCTATGATTCTATGATTCTATGTTCCTTGCCATCTCCACAGCAGGGAGACATTTGCAGACGAGATCTTATGGGTCCTTGGAAGGGTCAAGTGTTTATCAGGGTGGAAATGGTGAGTTTTTACAATATGAGGTTCAGGTCCAGGGGACCTTTTAATTTTGCTGACCCTCACTCAAAGAAACCAACTCAAATTTTTTCCACATGTAAAAGCAGGGAGCATCACGTGATCTTGAAAGCCAGCAGCCTGGGGGCCAAGGGTCTAGTTCTGCCACAGTGCCCACAGACCAGCACCCCCTGTGCTCATCCCCTAATAACCGAACGTTATAAATCCGGACTCTACGCAGGCAAGTCTGCCGGGCGTTCCTAGCCCTTGTGTCTGCCCCTTGGAGAGAAGGTGGCTCTGTGTCCGTGGCACGGAGAGGTCTCTCGCCCAGCGATGTTCTTGCTAATCTATTTCAACGTACGTCTCGTAATGAAGTGTATCAAGGTTATAGAGACATAATTAACACCTCTAGAAGAGGAGATAGGTTGTAGTTAATGAGCACTTCTTTGAAGGATACCTTGATCTGATCCTGTGGGGGTCAGACCACTTGCATCTACCACCTGCGATGGAGTTCATTAGTATTGTGCAGGCAGTAACAAGGGATTACGGGTCTGAAGGAGAGCACTGAGAGCGAGGGGAAGGCTCCGTGCCTTGAGCGTTGAAACGTGTGCAATGGCGAAGGCAGCGGAAGGCAGGCAGGAAATGGAGCAGGGTCAAGGCAATGTGATAGACTCTCATACTGTGGAGCTGCAGTTGGCTTCACCCAACTTGTTGGTAGCTAACTGGGTGTCTGTCTTGGTGCGGACATTCCTTAGCAAAGGAAAACTGCATTCTGTTAAGAGCTGTTTGCTGAGGAGACCCCGCAGTCGGATCTGCTTCCGTTTGCTGTTCTGCGGGACCCGAGTGTTTCCTCTGTGGCGCTGCAGGGCCGAGGTGAGCGGCCTGGCCACCCCTCGGGGCTGCCCCTGTGGCGCTCACGGGCCCCTGCTCCTGGAGGGTCGAGGGGTGGGCAATGGCTGCAGCGAGGGCAGCGCCCGAGGGCTGTGCGCTGAGCGCCTCGATGGGGAAACGGAGGACGGGCTGCACCTTGCAGGGGGCCTGGGGGTTGTGCTCTTGTGTTCCTTTTTAATGCATTTTGGGGTGGCTGTTCATGGAATTTTTTTTCTCTAGACTTTGGGAGGTGTTGGGGTTTTTTTGTTTGTTTTCTGTTTCTTGAGGTGTTTACTGCAGGCTCTGTGCGTTTCTTGCTGGGCTTTGGGTGTTTCTTGCTGATTTTTTTTCCCTCTTCTGGGCTGGGGGCTTCTTGATTTATTTACCCTTTCCTCCTGCTGCCCTGCTCGGCCGCCTCGGCGCTGCCGCCCTCCCTGCCTCGCGCCGCCACCGGGGAGCCGTTTCCGCGGCCGTTGGCGGGCGGTGGCGGCGGCCATTGGCGGGCGCGCGCCCGGCGCCTCCCCCCATACTGCGGACTCGCCCTTCCAGAAGCGTCGCGCCGAGCGCCC